>PVKU01011008.1:0-47179 GCA_004027475.1 Anoura caudifer | reverse complement strand
GTGGGGAGGGAGAAGTGAGCAGCGACTATGCAGTTTGTAGTCAGGGTCCGGCCCTGTGGCCTGATAGCAAGGAAGGAGACATGCCGCTCTGTTTGTGCCTGTTCTAGCTGACTCCAAAGATTCTCCTTCACAGGATGCTGACCTGCTGCCTTGCGAACTTGGACTTTATCTGGACTCTCGGGCCTTTCCTGAACTTGGCCATGATTCAGTGCATGACAGCACGTCCTTTCCTGAACTATGACATGGAGGCTGATGACAATGTACCCCAGATCCTGAAGGGGAGAGCTGCTGCATGAAGATGGTGACTTTGGTAGCTTCTAGAAAGACTGGAGACCTGTTTGTGTAGCTGGGTTAAAACAAGAACATGGGGAATGTTTGGGGTTTTGGTTTATAGCCTTTTGGGGATCAAGGGAAGTGCTGAGTCTTGTGGGAAAGAAGGACTCCAAGCTGAAGTGCCTCCAGAGCCCCTAAGGTTGAAATGTTCTAAATAAAATCTCATTCTTTCCAGCATTAATTGTTGGGTCATGCACCAAGGTGTTGTGTGGACAGGTCCCTGTTTGCTAGGTGATAACAGAGCCTTTAAAATGGGGATTAAGTTAAAATGAAGTTATTAGAATGGGCTTTAATTCAATCTAACTGCTATCTTTTGTGGACAAAAAAAGGGCCACATACTCAGAGGAGACCTGCCCTGGTGGGCTCACAAACCCAGAGACCTAAGTAACCACACAGGATGTCTGAAACTTAAACTTCCTAACTGAATGCAAGCCATGGTGGGTAGTCCTAGGCCAGTATCTTCCCTAAGGTCAGTCTTTACCTTAACTGAGTCTGTGTCTTTGTGCCTCTAAGAGAACAGACGTTTGGAAGGTCAGAGTAGTTCTTTCCAGACCCCTCAGGGCACACTCTCCTACCAGCACACCAAGACCACACAGAGAACCCTCATTGCTGTTCTGTTCTCTCGCATACCACCTTAACGTGCTGTAAACGGTCATTGCAACTGCCCCACACCCACCAGTGTAAAAGAAGTATGTGTCTACCCATTTTACTTTTTACCCAACCCCAGAGGCTTCTCTCCTTGGCTCTCTCCCACCTCCTTAATCCACCACCAATGAATTTCATGAAACCCTCTCACGTCTTCTCCTTTGATTCTGATGTATAAAATGAATGGTAAAACTGTCATTTTCTGGAGCATTTCCTCAATCGGTTGAGATTTTCCTTCCCAACAATTATCATCAGTTTGGCTTAAATAAACTCTTAAAAATTCTCTACAGATTTGGACATTTTTTATGTCAACACCTCATAAGGAGAAGAAATTTGGACACATGGAGAGACACTGGGGCAGGTGCACTGAGGAAAAACCATGTGAAAAGGCAGAAAAGAGTGGCCATTTATAAGCCAAGGAGAGAAGCATCAGGAGAAACCAACCCTCATGACACATTGATCTTAGACTTCCAGCTTTCATGGAAAATAGATATTAGAAAATAAATGTTTGTTGTTTAAGCCACCCAGTCTGTGGCATTTTGGTATTGAAGCCTGAACGGACTATTACAGTATTTCTTCCATTGAGCTGCCCTACATCCCTCATACATGTGGTCCAGAGATTAGCCTGCCCATTCCCAAGCACTGTCAGGTGGCCCCTGTTTGACCAGTGAGAGCACTCCCTCTCCTTGGATACAGCAAGGAAATTCCCCATGAGACAGCCGGGGGCCAGGGAAATTCTGGTCTCTCGTTCACTATCTGGGACTAAGAGCTGTGAGGGCCATGCAAGCCCAGCCCTGTTGATACTCTGCCATGGGAAGAAGAATGTCCACATAGGGCACAGTAGAGCAAGAGAAGTAGAGGAATGTGGCAAGAATTTTGATTATCCTTTGATCAAAATGCACATAAACTCAATCTTATCTATGAGTTCTTCAGTTTCTTAAGCCAATAAACTCTCACTTTTTACTTTAAGTATAGTGGAATTCTGACTAATGATCTTGCCTCTTCATACCAGTTAAAGAACAATTTTCCAGCATGGCCTAATGCTATCTCCATTAATGTTTGGTGTTTATCCTTCCAGACTTTTCTTATATATATTCAAATGTAGTTGCATAATTAAATACAGGCATCAAATCAAAGATAGGTATAGATATGGACACAAATGTAGTACTTTTTTTAACACTCAGTATCATGGGGCCCATCCACATGGCTACACATGGAGCCCTACCATGAGGTCATGCAGCTCTGTGATGAAGAAGGCAGACTCTGCCAGATGGCAAGGTTTGGACTCCAGTCTATCATCATGTATGACCTGGAGCAAGACATTTACCTTTCTGCCTTTCAGTTTCCTCACCTAACTAGAAACCATAACAGCACCTACATCACAACCCCCCATCTTCATTGTATTATCTGCATGTCTTAGTTATTATAATTAAAGATTTTTATTCACAGCACAGAATAAAAGATTGGAAGGGTCACTTTGGTGGAGGCATTACCTGTAGACTTGGAAGTGGCATAGCACAGAGGCCATTGCATCCTCCAGGGGGTGACACCCTGTCCTAAGGAGCCCACTTTCCCCAGGAGCTCTGCTGAAGAGAAGCAAAGAGAACAGGGGAGAGGAGGCCAGCCAGGTGAATGCAGGGGTTCTGTGTTCATACCCGGTGTCACTAAGAAAGGAGACAGGCAAACTACCTCTCAGAAATTTGAGGGGCATTTTGATGGTGAAGAGAGAAGAGGAAATTTTCAAATGTTGTCTAGAAGGGAGAGGACTGGGGTCCAAGGGACCAGAGAAGGGTTTCAAGCTAAAACACAATCATACTAAGGAAGGAAGGAAGGCGAGGATCCTGACAGAACCCTTCATTGTGTACTTTCTTACAATGCGGGACTCCCTTGGATTGGGAAGAGGTCATCTCAGTGATCCCAGAAAGAGATGCTCCTGTCCTCGGGAGAGCTCATTACCCCTCAGCTCTTCCCTGAAGCTTGAGCCTCACTAAATTCAGGGCCTGATGCACAGATTGTGCTCTTAGCCAACACAGCTCTTTCTCTTGCCTTAGAAAGGGCCAGAGTGCAGATACTGACGAAGTAGGGCCCCAAGAGGTCGCTTCAGTATTCAAAGAATCAACTGGAGTGCAATCAACACATTCCTTTGGGGCAATGTGGAGCTGAAAGTCTCAGGAATAACAACCAGGCTGAACTGGGAGAGGTTCAGTATCAAGAGACACAAATCTGCATTTTTTCTGAGTAAAACAAGGGAATCACAGGCCTCAAGAGGCTGACTTCTCCTGTTGAGCATGGCTGTCCCTAAACATAGAGGGTGTGGCAGGGGTCACCGTGTCTTTCTTTTTTCTTAAAATCTCCTGAAAGTATTCATTTGGTTTTTGGTCACCCTTGAGCCTAAACTAGGAAAAATATTTTAGCCCTCAAGGCTAGATTCCAGCCATAACATTTGCATCTCTGAAGTCAGACAATCTCATTCAAACTGTCTTTGTGAGCAGGTTTCTTAACCTTGGCATGCCTCACTATCTGCATTTCTACAGCAAGGACAACCTTAGTACTTACCAGAGAGGATTGTGTTGTAGATTATATATAAGTACGTGTAAAATGTTTAAACAGTGACTTTCACTTAACAGTCAATTAATTATATCTGCTGTTATAATAATTGTAATACATTATCTACCCTCAGGATGCAAAAACAAAGAGCAGCCATTGTCTCTTAACTCTGGGAGTGTGCAGGTGAGCAGGATGTGGTATTTTGGCTGGGGCCCCACCAGACCTGTCCCCTTATTGTCAGCCTAAATGTCAGAGAGCATGATCAGGGGGTAGACCCCCAAACAGCATTCTAGCGAGACATGTTCTGCCAAGGTTGTTGTAAACAAAGGTCATAAGAATTGGACCCTGTATTTCTAAAAACTTTCTCACTGGGAGATATTTTCTTTGGTTGATTTTACAAACCACACACTATAACATGTGTGTTATAAAAAACACATAGCCTGTAAAATACCAACATCATCCTTTCCACTCTAAAAGAATTTTCAGCTGGGACAATTCTAATCCTTTCAAATTGGAAGTTTGCTTCCAAACAATAAAAAGAATAAAGTTATAAAAGTAGAATCTATTTGGCAAATTAATTTACCACACCTAAAATATTAATAAGAAATATTTAATATAATACCTTTTAAATATATGAATAATAAAATGGTAATAAACACATATCGATCAATAATTGAATCTAAAAAACAAATGAAGCAAACAAGAAGAAGAGAGACAGAATCATGGATACAGAGAACATTTTGATGGTGGCCAGATGGGAGGGGGATGTAGGGGAATGGGTGAAGAAGTGAAGGGAACAAGTCTGGGTTGCAGGACTGGTCCCCAGTTGGGGGTATATGAGAGGCAACCACATATTGATGTTTCTCTCCCTCTCTTTCTCCCTCCTTTTCCCTCTCTCTAAAAATAAATAAATAAAATCTTAAAAAAAAGAAGTACAAATAGGTAGTTACAGAATAGCCATGGGGATATAGGAAATGGAATAGACAAAGAACTTATATGTATGACCCATGGACATAAACAATGGTGTAGGGATTGCCTGAGGGAGTCAGGGGTTATTGGGTGGAAGGGGGCAAAGGCGGGAAAATTGGGACAACTATAATAGCATAATCAATAAAATATAATTAAAAATAAAACAAAACAAAAACACTTATTGTTTTAAAACAGACTGCTATAGATATAAAATGATGTACATAAACCTCATGATAACCACAAAGCAAATACCTACAAAATATATACAAAAAATATAAAGAGAACAGAATGTAAATGGAAGACCACAGTAAAACAGTAAACCACAAGGGAAGAGATTAAGAGAAGAAAGGGACAGAGGAGAACTAGAAAAACAACCAAAACACAATAAACAAAATGGCAGTATCTACATACTCATCAATAATTACTTTAAATAAAAATGGATTAAATGCTCCAATAAAAAGATGTAAGGTAGTTGAATGAGTTAAAAATCACCATCTACCTATATGTCGCTTATAAAGGACTCACTTTATATTGAAAAAAACACATACAAACTGAAAGTGAATGGATGGAAAGTGATATTGAATGCAAATAGAAATAAAAAATCCTGCAGTAGCACTACTCATACCAGAAATAATAAAATTTAAACAGAGAAATTATAGAAGACAAAGAAGGATGCGACATAATTATAAAGAGGTCAATTCTTGAAGAGAATATAACAATTGTAAATATTTATGCATTTAACATAGGAGCATCTACTTGTATAAAGCAATTATTAATGAACATAAAAGGAGAAATCTACCGTACTGCAATAGTAGGAGATTACAATACCCCACTCACATCAATGAATATGTCATGCAAACAAAAATTTAATAAGGACATAATGTCCTTACATATCACATTAAAGCAGATTGTGTTAATACACATTTATGAAACATTTTATCCAAAAGCTGCAAAATACACATTTTCTTTTCAAGTGCACATGAGACATTATCCAGGATAGATCACACATTAGGCCACAAAACACATCTTAATAAAGTCAAAAAGATTGAAATCATAATAAGCATCTTTTCTAACCACAATGGCTTGAAACTAGTAATCAGCTACAGGAAGAAAACTGGAAAAAACACAAATACATGGAGACTAAACAGCATATTACTAAACAATCAGTTCATAAAAGAAAAAAGCAAATAAGAAATCAAAAACGATTTCAAAACAAATAAATATAAAAATATAAATTTTTCAAAATTTATGGATACAGCAAGAACAATTCTAGAAAGGGAGTTCATAGATATACAGATTTACCTCAACAAGCAGGAAAAATCCCAAATAAATAATCTAACTCTACACCTAAAGTAACTAGAAAAAGAAAACAATCACAATCCAGTTGTAAGCAAAAGAAAAGAAATAGCTAAGGTTAGAACAGAAATAAGTAAAACAGGAACTTTAAGAAATAGAAAAGATCAACAAAACTAAGACCTGTTTCTTTAAAAAGATAAAATTGACAGACCTTCAGCCAAATTTGTAAAAGAAAATACAGAGGGAGAGAAGAAATCACCAGTCTTAAATGAAAGAGGAAATATTACAACAGATGCCACAGGAATGATCAATGATATACCAACAAAGTTGACAATCTAAAAGAAACAAGTAATTTTTGAGAAGTATATATCCTTTAACACTGTATCAGGAAATAGTACAAAATCTAAACAGACCTATTACTGGCAATGAAATTAAAACAGTAGTCAAAAAACTCCCAACAAATAAAAGTCCATGACCAGACAGCTTCACCAGTGAAACCTCCCCAACACTCCAAGAACTAATACCTATCCTCCCAAAACAATTTCAAAAAGTTGAAGAGAAAGGAACACTTTCAAATTCATATTATGAAGCCAGGATTACCCTGATACCCAAACCAGATGAAGACATTACAAAAAGAGAAAATTACAGGCCAATGTCCTTGAGAAAGTAGATATATAAATATATTTTTAAAAAAAAATTAGCAAACCAGATTCAAAAATACATTAAAAAATTATACACTATGACTAAATTAGATTCATCCCAGGGATACAAGAATGGTTCAACACCCTTCAATCAATTAACATGATTCATCACATTAATAAAATAAAGGATAAAACTATATGATAGTCTCAAAAGATGCAAAATAGCACTTGATATTATTTAAGTTCCTTTTATGATAAAAACTCTCAATGGAGTGCGAATAGAAGGAACATATTTCAACATAATAAATACTATATGTGACCAACCAACAGCTAATAACGTACTCAATGGTGAAAAGTGAAAAGCCTTTTCTCTAACATCAGAAAAACAAGGATGCCCACTGTCACCACTCTCTTCATCATAGTTCTGGAAGTCTTACCAAGGCAATCAGACAAGAAAGTGAAATAAAATGCACCCAAATCAGAAAGAAAGAAGCAAAACTTTTATTGTTTGTGGATGACATGATACTATATATAGAAAACCATAAGGACTCCATCAAAAAACTATTGGGTTAATAAATAAATTCGTTAAAGCTGCAGATTACAAAATCAACATTTGAAAATCTGTTGTTTCTAAATTCTAATAACAAATAATCAGAAGGAAAAATTAAGAAAAGATCCCATTTACAATTGAATGAATAGGATATCTAAAAATACATTTAACCTAAGTGATAAAAGACCTATACTCTGAAAAATGTAAGACAGTGAGAAAAGAAATTGAAGAAGCTACAAATATATAAAGGATATAACTTGCTCATGGATTGGAAGGATTAATATTGTTAAAAGTCCTTACTACCTAAAGCAATATACAGATTTAACGCAATCCCTACTAAAATACCAATAGCATTGTTCTCAGAATTAGAAAAACTAATTCTAAAATTTATGCAAAACCACAAAAGTCCCTGAATAGCCAAAGAAATCCTGAAAAAGAACAAAGTAAAAGGTATCATGCTCTCTGATGTCAAACTACATATAAAGCTACAGTAATCAAAAACAGTATTTTGCTGCCAACTCCCCCCCCCCCCCCCCGGCAAGATACAGATACGGATATGGATATTGATGTAGAAGTAGAAGTCGGGGTAGAGGGAAAGGTAGGGGTAGAGGAATGGTAGATAGAGACAGAGAAAATGATCAAGGAAATAGAATAGAAAACTCAGAAATAAATTCTCACTTATATGGTGAATTATTATTAATCTATGACAATGGAGGCAAGGCTATGCAATGTGGTAAAAACAGTCTTTTGAGTGAGTGGTATTAGGAAAACTGGACAGATGTATGCCAAAAAAATGGATACCATATACAAAATAAACCAAAATGAATTAAAGACTTAAATATAAGATCTGAACCCATAAAACTGCTAGAAGAACACAGGCCGTAGACTTTTAGACATTGGTCTTAGTAATATCTTTCTAGATATGCTTCCTAGAGTAAAGACAATAAAAGAAAAAATAAACAAATGAGACTACATAAACTGAAACATTTTTGCATAGTGAAGGAAATCATTAAGAAAACAAAAAGATAACCTACTGAATGAGAAAACATGTTCTCAAATGGCTCATACAGTAAGGAGTTAATATCCAAAATATATAAAAAACTCAGACAACTTAACCAAAAATATACAATAATTAATGAAAATGGGCAGAGAATGTGAATAGATGCATCTCTAAATAGGGAGGGAGCACAGATGGCCAAGAGCCGTGAAAAGATGCTTAACATCACTAATCATCAGAGAAATGCCAATTAAAATAACAATGAGGTTTTAACTTCACACTTGTCAGAACGGCTATCATAAATAAATTAAGTGCTGGTGAGACTGTGGAGAGAAGGTAAGACTCATACACTGTTGATGGAATTGTAAATTAGTGAAATCACTATGGAAAACAGTATGGAGATAACTCAAAAAACTAAAAATAAAGCTGCCATACGATCCAAAAATTTCACTTCTGGGTATTCTCCCCCTAAAAAACACCCACAAGTTTGAAAAGATATGTGTACCCCTATGTTCATTACAGTGTTATAAGGAATAGCAAAGATTTGAAATCAAGTTAAATTCCATTACCAGATAAATTAACAAAGAAAATGTGGCATATATATGAGAAATGAAATATCATCCTGTCATTTTTAGGACAACATAGATGAACCTAAAGGGTATTATGCTAAGTGAAATAAGTCAGACAAGAGAAAGATAAATGCTGCATGATTTCATTTATATGTGGAATCTACTTTAAAAAGAGAATAAGCAAAACAAACCAGAAACAGACCCATAGATATGGAGAACAAGCTGCTTATTGCCAAAAGGGAGGCAGCTGGGGGGAAGGAAATTTAAAAAAAAATCTCAAAACTGCTAGCTGAATTGAATATATTTATGTTTCATTATTCATCATATGCCAACATGTGTAGAGCTCTTTATTGCTGGCAAAGACTATGCACATTCTCTATGTCACTCCCTCATTCAGCGTTTGGAGCGAGGGCTGCTGTGGTGTCCTGGCCACAAAGAGGAGAAAGGCAGCCTTTCTGAGCTTGGGAAGCCTCAGTCTAGGATGGGGGTTGCCTTCACACTGGAGAGCTGCTCAGATGGGCACAGGGTTAGAGACGCTCTGAGGGGTTCATCCAGCCCATGTTTCAGGACTAAGAGTCAGAGGACACTTTTCAACAAGTGTGGTCACCCGACTGAGGCCTGAAGTATGAATCAGGGGAGTATCTCTTGCAGTGCTTAGGGCTGCTCGGAGCTGTGACAGGTCAGACATACACTCATAGCCTTCCAGTAACTCTTTGGAATGGGTTCTCTTTAAAAAAAAAAAAAAAAAAAGTCATTCCCTTTATGTCCAGAGGAGGGGAGAGATTCACTTTTCTACATTTTACTTAATTTTATTTTCTTCTAGAAAAAATAAAGGAAGTAGTGTTTCTCCTATTAAATAGCCAATGCATGCCTGCTGGCCTTGACCAGTGGTGTGTGCCGGAGGGCGGCATCTCTGTGCTGGAGCAGGAAACACGGCGAAGGCTGGGCCGATTGTGTGACCCTAAGTCAGATTGGCAGCCATCAGCATGGACTCATACTGACTTTAATATAGACATGGATGGCTGCATCCAGAAATATTGACAGATATGTGTACATGCACAAATTACCATACGACTGTTATTCCCTCCCCTTACTCTGTCAGCATGAGGAGAACTAGAAGCAATGACATTTCAGCAGCGAGGAGCTGTACACTTAGAACCTGGATCTTTGTTTCTCATATAGCCTGCAATGAAAGGAGCCAGAGCTTTCTGTGGAAATGGCTATATGACTAAGACCAGAAATATAACAACAGGAGAACTCAGAGTGTCTTGTGATGTTGGAAAGTGAGAAGGTGCTAAACACACACGCTCAAAGGCTGGTGTGTATCAAAGGGACTTGGCGGCCAAGGGAAAGGGCTCTCAGTGGACAAAGCTGGAACAACTAAGTAGATTTAAACAACTAAATAGATAAAGTGGTTTTGGATTACATCACAAAGTATAAAATAAATACTCACGAGTCCATACTGATATAAACAAATGATGGAATAAATAAAAGGGAAATGAGTCAAATCTCCCATGCAGGAGAATTTCAAATAATTTATGGGAGTACTGTACTCTCAATGAAGTGGAACATAAGCTCCCATTCCTTCAACATTAGCTGCTCATCTTGACTCTCTTCCAAAGAGGACAGGGTAGAGGGGAGGGCAACTGTATAGTGCAAAAACCTGACCAACACTGCTTCCAGCAAGTGATCAAGCTCGGAATCAGCAGCACTTATCATTATTTTGTAATCTAAAACTGTCCTAAGAAATGAAGCTTACTTAAAACAGCAACATCTCGAGCCTTTGCTGTGTGCTTATCACTGTTCTAAGCCACTGACCCTTCACAGCAGCATCAGCCAGCGGTGCTTTTGCTAGTCTCGTTTTTTTCTGATGAAGCAAGTGTGTCACAAACATGTTAAATAATTGTCTAAAATTATGCAGTTATTCAGTATCGGAGTTGTGATTTAAAGTCAAGATGTCTCTTTTATTTAATTAAATATATCTTATTTCACAACTATGAAAACAATAATTATAAAACCAGGGCCTTTATCCATTCTCTTAGTCATTATACTGTATTGATAACCCTGCTCATTTGTTCTGAATCCAATCTCTTCTACTTTCCTTCCAAATTCTGTTTCTTCTGCAAGTATTCCTTCTCTTATATCTTTCCTCCTCTCTCTCATGAGTCATTCCCATGAGAAAAAAGAAGTTAATTTATTTTTAATGGTTTAATGTATATCTGCCCCCCCCCACTGGACTGAACTCTCCATGAGGGCAGTGCCTTAGTCCATTCGGGCTGCTATAACAAAATGCCAAAGACCACATGGCTTATACAGTAAAAAAAAATATTTCTCACAGTTCTGGAGGCTGGAAGTCTGAGGTTAAGCTGCCAGCAGGGTCAGGTGAAGGTTGCAGACTTCAGACTTCTCATTTCACCCTCACACAGTGGAGAGGGCCAGGGGCCTTTCTCAGGCCTCATTGTTGGAGCATTAATCTCATTCATGAGGACTTCACCTTCATGACCTAGGAGCCTTCCAAAGACTCAGTCTCCTGATATCACTGTGTTGGGCATTAAGATTTAACATGTGGATTTTAACACAGATGTTTAGACCATAGCATGCAACATCCAAATCTGTTTGTCATTATTATTATTTTTTTAAAAAAATTTCCACTATTTATCTAGCACTTAGCATGGTGCTTGGAACATAGACAAAGCTCAAAAAATATCTGTGGAACAAAAGAAGGTGGAAATGATGAGAGATGAATGTGAGAAAATTAGTTAGGGAAGAAAAACCCCCTTTATGCATGAACAGTGACCCTGCATACTCACTCTATTAAAACATGTCCCGATCAGTAATCATGTCTTGGACCAATCTTCCTCTTGGGAAAGCA
This sequence comes from Anoura caudifer, assembly GCA_004027475.1. Lineage (NCBI taxonomy): Eukaryota > Metazoa > Chordata > Mammalia > Chiroptera > Phyllostomidae > Anoura > Anoura caudifer. The sequence continues at coordinate 35,760 of PVKU01011008.1, read as the reverse complement.
CAAGCAGAAGAGAGGCCAGAGAAATTGTCTTCACCTGCAGTGGATTAGCTTCGAACAGACCATACAGAAGGATGAAGACTCATCCAGAACAAGGTCCATTTACAACCACATAAAAGCAGAAAGGCAGGCACAGGCACCAGGATGCAGACTCAGATGAGGGGAGGACAGGATGGAGAAAGGAAGAGAGAGCTAGGACCTAAAATGTGCAGCCGTGATGCAAATAATATTAACAGGCATTAACACTTCTTTCTTCACTTATTTGTCTAATGTCTTTTTTATCAAGAACCTTAATTTTGTTTGGTTTTAGGTAGTCACTGCAGATAGAATGATAAAGAAGTCAAGACAAATTTAAGCAATCAACCTGGGGCAGGCTGTGACTTCAGGAGAGTGGTGCCTGGTACTTGAGCCTCTTTAAGGTTCTCTGGCGCAAACAATTCAATCATAAACTTGTCCTATTGCCCCAAGGCTTGGTGTCACCAGCTGTGCGTCAGCATTCAGGAGAGACATCCTCTGGGCTGTATTTTCTGACTCTTGCTTATTCTGACCATTGCTACTATTCCTGCACATCTACTTGATTCCTCACTTCATATATCTCCTTAAGCTATTGATATAGTGCATGCCCCACTTATTGCCTAGCTGCCAGGATGCCTGCCACCTCACTAATACCCCAGCTTTCAGTTTACCCAACTGTTAGGAGCCCAATTGGCTCATACATTTTTATATGCCACCAGGAACAGACCGAACCGTGCTCTAGGCAGAAGTAAAAGACATCTCCAGGACTTATTTTCCTAACTTTCAGTGAATATTATTAAATTCTCAACTAAGAATTTAGAAATCCCTATTTATTCAATAGCTCCAAAAATAGGCTTCTCTCTCCTTCCTCATTTTGTCATAAAGACAACTCAGGAGGAAGATGCTGAGAAGAGCATCTATGTGTTGCTCAGAAGGCCAAGATTAAAGTACTACTCAGAGGAAAAGTTCCCCATGGATACACAATCTTTCTCTCAATGTGGGGACATAGAAATGAGACAAGTAACAAAGAAATACTTTACCATATCTATTCAGTAAAAATAAGAATTGTTTCTTTATTCACAGGGGTTTCCACAACTCTCAAAGCCTAGAAGAAATAAGGGTTATTTTTCAAATTATTTTATCTAAAAAGATTAGAATATTGGATTTTCATTGATGACCCCAAGCCTATTTATAATTCACAGGTCCAGCCCCCTTTCTCAAGGAGCCTGAGGTTACAGCTGCTTCAAATCTCTCTCCTTGCCTTGCCCCATCCACCTTCCATAATGCTACTGATCAAAGCAGCAGTCAGGAGTGTTTGCACATATTAGAGGAAGAAAAACAACAAGAAACTGCAGTGACTGATGGACTAAAATCACAAACATCACCAGAGGTCAGACACTCCATCCCTTCATTTCAACATCAAGGAAACAAGCCTAGAGAGGTCACAGGATTGCTCAGTTTTGCTGACAATTACACATGTGGTCTTTGTCATCCTCTATCTGGCTCTCTCGTATAAACTTCCATTGAAGTTTTTAAATGAGCTGCACTATCTGAAGTATGAAAACCAGACTAGCTACATAGGAAAGGAAATGCTAATTGTGTGAACTTACTTTCTTTTTGTTTCTGTGCCTTGCAAAACTAACCACTAAATTAAAAAAAAAAACTTTCTCTGAAAAAGGTTTTATAACTGGACTCAAGGATTGGGAAATTCTTCTTCCCCCTTCTGTGAATGTAGTCTATACTTGCTGATGGAGACATTGGGACACTGACAAGGAACTGGCTCCTTCTAGAGTCATAAGGATCCATCAGAGACAGAGGGATTTCCTTTCTTCAGAATCCTCATTGAGAATGGAAATCTGCAACAATTGGATCAACTGCATCTCTACCAGGAGAGCTCAGGTGTTTGAGGCAAAAGGATAAATCCAACAAATCCTGGAAGTTATTTCCTACCTAGTATCTCGAATTGCTAGAAGTTCTGAAGGGGAAGGCACAAAGTGGAGCTGGTGGAGCTCTGTGGGAATGCAGCAATGTGGGACGTCTCATCTCTGCAGCTCTGTTCTCCCTCATCCCCTCTTTCCCCTTCCGTCTCTAGCCCAAGCCCCTGTCAGTGATCCCAACATACCAGAGAGCAGTTGATCACGATGGAAAGGGTGATTTCTGGTGAGAGGTTTACGGTCTAGTTGAACCAGCTGCCCCTCTTGCCATGAACATTATTTCTCCCCATTCCTGTGACAGGGACATTCTAGTTATTATCTTCCTCTTACTGCCCTGGTGTCAGGCCACAAATCTGGGCAGGCTCATTAAAGTGTCCATGTGTTGAGGGACATCTTGTTAGGAGGATTAATTGGCAGCCTGGCCTCACTGCTGTCTCCGCTGGAGAGGTGACTGGCACAGCAGAGGACTCACTTGTCCTCAGCCCACTTAATTGCCATTCTTAGAAAACTCTGGGAGCAGAGGATACAAACACTTGACCTGTCTCTGACAGCTTGGGGGAGGTGGGAATAAGGACAAAGAGAGGGAGGAATACAAGGAGAATCAACATGCTACACCAAGATCCTTCTCTTTTCACATTCACTGCATCTGGGCTGCCATTCCAAGCTAAGCAAAGCTCTCAGAGACATTCCAGGGGCTGAGCACATTGTCCCATTGACACCCCAGGGATCTCAAAATGATTTTCCTCAACTGGAGAGAAATTGTTTTGCTGCCCCCGAGAACCTGGATGCTCAGATGGGGCAAACTGGGGTGTTACTCAAGTTAGATTCTTACCATGATGTCTTATCTCTCTGAACCTTAGGTTTATCCATTAATAAAATAGTAATAAATGTATTTATTTACCTGCTCCTCAACCTTGTAATCTATAGATTACAAGGTTGAGGAGCAGGTAAATAAATACAAGGTTGTAATCTATAATAAAAACCATAGAAGGAAGTTTTTGTACAGGTTCCTAAATTCTTCATCTGTACACGAGAAACCTTACAGAAAAGAAAAAGTGTCCACATTAATCCTTAGAGAATGATGTTTAGCATTGCTTTTCTCATATTTTATTTTTTGGACAGTGGGAAGGTCGGATGAGTGAGGGCAGATAAAGCAACTGGTGAAAGAGGCCAGAACCCTCACCACTCCAGAGCCTGTTTAGCTTGGGGTACACCCTCAATACCACCACTTGCTTCCTACTCATGAAAAAGGCCCCAATGAAACCATGGAGGGCAGAGACATGAAGGAGGGGAAGGAGATCAGGGGCAGCAGGAGAGGGCGGGGGAGCAGAGAGAGCTCTTCTTCCCACATCCTAGGTTCTGCATCAGCAGCTCTCGGGTCTTCACTGGCACTGCTCTTCTGACAGGTGCACTGAATCAAGGCAGTGGTGTCAAACTGTAGCCATGCTGTTCTCTAGGCCACAAACTCACTGTAGAGCAAATAAGCAAGCCAGATTTCCCCCAAAATTTCCTTGATGAAGCAATAAAATTTATTAATTTTATCAACTTGTATCCTGTGGTTGAGTCTCCCAGGTGTTTTGAGGTGTGCTGGGGCATAATGGCTGTTTTGACAACAACCAGGGGTGCAAGTATCGGAATTGCAATCTGACTAAGCTGTCTTTTTTGTGGAATAAATATTTTTTCTATGAATGAATGAGACACCAAGGAAAACAACTGATGCTATGTGTTGCTAATGAGAAATCGCAGCCTTTAAGTGAAAATTTAAAATTTGGAAAACTTGAATCAGTCATCAGGGCTTGACAGATTTTTTGATACTTAAAGATAAAAAGCTTTTTCTCATTCTTAATATTTCTTTTTTTAAAGATTTTATTTATTTATTTTTAGAGAGGGGAAGGGAGAGAGAAAGGCAGAGAAACATCTATGTGTGGTTGCTTCTCACATACTCCCATTGAGGACTTGGCCTGCAACTCAAGCATATGCCCTAAACTGGAAATGAAACTGGTGGCCTTTTGGCTTGCAGGCCAATGCTCAATCCACTGAGCCACACCAGCCAGGGCAAATTCACATAAAATAAATTTTTATCATATTATCTCTATGATGCCAAAATACCTACGGTTTCTTATGTTTTAGACTAGAAGATACAAATTGGTGCTCTGGTAACAATAGGCAACTATTAGCAGAACAATCTACCTGTTAAGAATGACCAGAAAAGACTATAAAAATAAAAGGGGAAAAACATTTGGAAACATGAGAGAATTTTGAGTCAGAAACAAATTGAGGGGCCAGGCTCCTAGAGAGAGGGGGAAAGATGCAGATATTCAGAGATGACAATTAGTAATGATTTTCTCCTAACATTTGTTATTTCCAAAATTTGGACTGAATGCCTGGAAAACTAAGCAGAAGTATGGCACATGAGAAGCTTGGATGGCAAGTATAACTTCTGAAGGTCTATAGAAATAGGGAGTTCATAGCTGACCAAGAAAGAAGAGACTTGTTAAACGTTGCATACATGACATTAGGACCCCAAAAAGGTGAACTGGAAATGAAAGACCAAACATACACAAGTGTTTCCAAAAATAAATGAGAGAAGAATATAAATATTTACCTAAATATTGGAACAGATATTGTGGTCCTGCTAGTAAAGGCCTTAGAATTTAGGTACAACCATCACACACACGTATGCACATCCCAATTATATAATACTGAAATGCAGTATGTGGTTAAGACACAAAGCAATTATTGTGGATGTGTGTTAAGGCTGGCTAAACTATTATAATCAGCAGACTCTAATGAAAGAGCTTGAAAGCAACAGAACTTTATTTGTAACAATTACAGTGAAAAGCAGGAGTTCCAGGTGGTAAGAAGTTCTCCCACACCTTAAATGTTGCCCAGGACTCAGCCACGTCAGCCACTATGGATGCAAAGGAGCAGTGAGAGGAAGCAGGTCTTCAGTTTTGGGGGACAGAAGTCTCAAAAGCTCTTCTACCACCCCAGCACCCTTTGAGCAGGCCAACACAGTTACATAAGCATATTTAACTTATTCAGTATACAATGCACTTTCCAGAGAAGGGGTTTGCTTCCTTCTTATGGAAACTCCTTCTCATGTCTTACTGAGGACAACCTACCTGAATTTTTGTGGGCCTCACCTCCCCCTTGAGGAGGTGACTACACTAAAATTAGTGTACCTCCTACTATAATATTCTGATATAATGCTGCATTACTCATGATTGCCTAGTCTCTCATTAGCATTTGCTCAAAGTGTTTTCCTGTGAAAGGCAATGTGACAATTGGAATAACTGACATTTGTGTATTTCTGTGACTCTTTTGTAAGTTAGTATTACTAAAAGCCAATGTCATGGTAATAAAAATGCAGACATTAAGGTCCAGTTGGTCTTAATTCTGAACAGGAAAAAGTGGCTTTTCTTCCTTCTTACACTTACAGTGGCATATACATTGGCTACTAGGGCAGACACTCTTCTCATTTATATAATTAATTAATCAGAAACCATTCACCAAGTCCCCATTAACTGTCTGATTGTGGGATGCACGCACAAAGACAAATAAGCCAGCACCTGCTTTTCAGAAGCTCCCAGCGCAGTATGGAGCAGCACTTCACAGTAACACCAGGAAATCAATACTGCAGCAAAGGGATCAGGAGCGGAAACTCAGGGGAAAGAGGGGATGAGTCCTTGTTGGAGAAGAGGGTATGAGGAAAGCTGCATGGAAGATATGAAAATTGAACCTAGCCTAAAGAACTGGTGAGTGGGTGAAGGGCTCCTCAAAGGCAGAGAAGGAGGAAGGGGAGCGAGTTCCAGCTGGAGGGATGCATTCTTTCCCTCCACAGCAGTTTCTAAGCTTCCATGATGGATCTTCATCTGAATGTTAGGCACTGTCAATTAAAGGTGAATAAGACATGGTCCCTGGTAAGGGACCTCTCTGTATCTTGGGGAAGTAGACAAATGGTCACTGTAAACTATGGGGAGCATTAGGATGAAAGGAAATGCAAATCCGTAGAATGAGCTATACAAGGTCAGGAGTCAGGGAAGGCTTCCATGGGAAATCACATCCATATGGAGATGAGGCAGCTGAGACCAGTCAGGTGAATAAGAGCACAATTCAGTTCGCAGACTAAAGGACACAAAATTAAGCCACGGAGGTGAAGAAGTTTGCCATGATGGTGAAGTGTGGTAATTCAGCCTCACAAAAGAAGAGGGAGGTAGGAAGGTGGGAAAGGCAAGAAATGAGGAATTATTATGAGTGAAGATAGAAAGTAATAGAAGGGGTTGAAGTAAGGACAAGCCATGGCCTGAATTGCACTCATTTAAACTAATATAATAATATGAGTGGATAAAAAGCTGTGGTATATTTACACAATGGAACACTACTTGACCATAAAAAAAAAAAAGAAGGAAATCTTATCCTTTGTGACAGCATGTACAGACCTGGAGAGCATTATGCTAAATGAAGACAGTCAGAGAGAGACAAGCACTATAAAATTTCACTCATATGTGGGATCTAATAAGCAAAATAAACTAACAAACTAAATAGAAACAGATTAATAAATACAGAAAACAGACTGACAGTTGTTAGAGGGGAGGTAGGCTCCGGGGCTGGGTGCAAAAGGTGAAGGGATTAAGCCAAGGAAAAAAACCTCATAGATACCAACAACAGTATGGAAAGGGGGGTGGGAGAAGGGCAAAGAGGGGAAAGGGTGACAAATGATGATGGTAGGAGACTTGACTTGGTCTGGCGAACACACAATATAATATGCAGATGATGTGTTATAGAATTGTACACCTGAAACCTATATAATTTTATTAATCAATGTCACCCAAAAAATTCAATGAGAAGGTTTTTTAAAAAGACAAGGAAAAGAATAAAGTTGAAAAAATAACACTACCCAATTTTATGACTTAACTATAAAGTGACAATTACTAAGACAATGTAGTATTGGCAAGGAATAGACAAGGATGTTGGCAAATGATAGGTCAATGGGAAAATAGAGGCCAGAAATACATCCACACAATTATGGCCAAATGATTTTGAATAAAGGTACAAAGGCAATTCAAACACAAAAGAATAGCTATTTCAATAAATAGAAAACTGAATGAATATCCATATGCAACAAAAACAAACCTTGATATAAACCTCACATCTTAAACAAATGTTAACTCAAAATGGATCACAGATCTAAATGTAAAGCACAAAACTTTAGAAAGGAAAAGATAGGAGAAAATCTTCATGAACTAGGGTTGGACATGAGACCAAAAGCATGATTTACAAAAGAAAATAGGGACTGCAACAAAATTTTAAACTTTCGCTCTATAAAAGACACCGGTAAGAGAATAAAAACAATAAACTTTTGCTCTAAAAATTGGGATAAAATATTTTCAAATCACTTGTGATTTGAATGACAAAGGACTTGTATCCAGAAAGAACATTCAAACTCAACATTAGGCCATGGCTGGTGTGGCTCAGTGGATTGAATGCTGGTCTGTAAACCAAAGGGTCGCAGGTTGGATTCGCAGTCAGAGCACAGGCCTGGGCTGTGAGCCAGGTCCCCAGTGGGGGGCGTATGACAGGCAACCAACTACACATTGATGTTTCTCTCTCTCTCTTTCCCCCTCCCTTCCCCTCTTTCTAAAAATAAATAAAATCTTAAAAAAAAACCTCTTAACATTAAGAGAAGAAACAATTCAATTGTAAGATGTGTAGAGACTTGAAGAGACATTTCACCACATAGGATATGTAGTTGGCAAACTATCACAGAATAATAAATAAATAAAATAAAATAATAAAAGCTAGTGGTTACTGAGCTTTTGCTCTAGGTCAGGCTCAAGGCTAAGTGCTTTAATATCTCTGTCTCAAGTGAACAGGATTTATTTCAGGGGCAGGCCAGAACCAGAGGGACAGTGAAGAGGCTAGCAGGGAAGTGGCCCACATGGGACTTCGCCATCAGTGCTGTGAATCACTGTCACCTCATTTCCCACAAGCATCATTTACCTCCCTTTCCCTTACAGACCCTGAAAGACTTCATTATTATGTGACAGTCTTTGCTTTCTTTTATTTTTGTGGAGCAAAGTGAAGATGAAGACATGAGTTGGGGTTCCCCCTTTGTAGTATTCATTTACTCAGTTGTGGCTTTGGCAGGTTATCTATCATCTCTGAATCTTAGTCTCCTTGCTTATATATAATAAAGGGATTATAATACTGATTTAGAGTTGTGCATACTAAATAAAATAGGTGTGAAACACTAACCCAGGGCTTAGAATACTTTTTTTTGTTTTGATCCATATTTATTTTTAATTTTTTAATATATTTTATTGATTATGCTATTACAGTTGTCCTGTTTCCCCCCTTCATTCCCCTCCACCCTGCACACCCCTCCCACACACATTTCCCCCTTTAGTTCATGTCCATGTGTCATAAGTTCCTTAGCTTCTACATTTCCCACACTATTCTTGCCCTCCCCCTGTCTATTTTCTACCCACCGTCTATGCTGCTTATTCTCTGTACCTTTTCCCCCTCTCTCCTCCTCCTGCTCCCCTGTTGCTAACCCTCCATGTGATCTCCATTTCTGTGGTTCTGTTCCTGTTCTAGTTGTTCGCTTAATTTGCTTTTGTTTTAGGTGTGGTTGTTAATATCTGTGAATTTGCTGTCTTTTTACTGTCCTATTTTTTAATCTTCTTTTTCTTAGATAAGTCCCTTTAACATTCATATAATAAGGGCTTGGTGATGATGAACTCCTTTAACTTGACCTTACCTGAGAAGCACTTTATCTGCCCTTCTATTCTAAATGAAAGCTTCGCTGGATGAGTAATCTTGGATGTAGGTCCTTGACTTTCATGACTTGGAATACTTCTTTCCAGCCCCTTCTTGCCTGCAAGGTCTCTGGAGAAATCAGCTAACAGTCTGATGGGGACTCCTTTGTAGGTGACTGTGCCCTTATCCCTTGCTGCTTCTAGAATTCTCTTCTTCATTTTAATCTTGGCTAATGTAATTATGATGTGCCTTGGTGTGTTCCTCCTTGGATCCAACTTCTTTGCGACTCTCTGAGCTTCCTGGATTTCCTGGAAGTCTATTTCCTTTGCCAGATTGGGGAAGTTCTCCTTTATTATTTGTTCAAATAAGTTTTCCACTTGTTGCTCTTCCTCTTCCCCTTTGGTACCCCTATAATTGGGATGTTGGAACATTTAAAGATGTCCTGGAAGTTCCTAAGCCTCTCCTCATTTTTTTTTTTTTAAATTCTTGTTTCTTCATTCTTTTCTGTTTGGTTGTTTCTTTCTTCCTTCTGGTCCACTCCATTGATCTGAATCCCAGTTTTCCTCCCATCTCTATTGGTTCCCTGCACATTTTCCTTCATTTCACTTATTGTAGCCTTCATTTTTTCCATCTAATTTGCGACCAAAATCAACCAATTCTGCGAGCATCCTGATCACCAGGGCTTTGAACTGTACTGATAGGCTGGCTATCTCTTGGTCACTTAGATGAATTGGCTCTGGGGCTTTGATCTATTCTCCCATTTGAGTCATTTTTTTGGGGGGGGTCTGGCCACAGCTGTTACGTAGTGAGGGGCAGAGCCTTAGGTGTTCACCAGGGCAGGGCAGCCCAGTCACCTAGTTGTGATGCTGTATGTGGGGGCGGGGTCTGAAAGGGAACAATGGTGCTTGCTCTGCTCTCTCTACTTCAGTTCCTTCCACCGCTTCCCACAAGCAAACTGGGCCCTTCTGGTGCTGATTTCTGTGTGGGTGGGCTTGTGTATGTTCTAGGATCCTGTGGGTCTCTCCAATGAACTCTCCTGTGGGGCTGGTAGCCTCTCCTGGCACCTCATCCACCACAGGTGTTTTCAATTGGTGTTTTGAGACTTTATTTCCTTGTCCTGGGGCTCTGGGTTGCTTGGTCTGTCCCTCTCCCCAGTTGTTTCTCACAGTTTATCTGCATGCGAATGTGGGACCACCTGGTCAGCCAGCCGCCTTATGTGGCCTCACTGGGTCTGCCCATTGTCACTGTACACCTGGGGGGCATGGAGACCTGGGGTCTGCCAGCCACTGACTGCATGCCCGGGCCCACCACTCTCTGCTTTTTCCTGCTGCTACTCTACCCCTCTTACTGGTCTGGATGAATGGTTGTTGGACTTCCATACAATTTAATTTTCTGTCAGTTCTGGCTGTTTTCTTGTTTCTGAATCTTTGTTGTCCTTAATTTTGGTTGTGCAAGGAGGCACAGTGTGTCCACCTACGCCTCCATCTTGGCCAGAAGTCCAAATTGGAATATTTCTAGAGTCCAACATATATATATTTTCCCTCCTTACTTCCATGACATCATAGAAAAGGGGCTTCCCTGATCACATTCCCTTTCTCTATTGTTCCTAACCCTGTTCTGGACCTGCAGATATTCATATGATTGATACACTGGGTTGAGTTCAGATGCAGGGACTTTACAACAGCAAAGAGAGACCTAACTCTTCCGAAGTAGAAGAGATCATCCTTGGCTTCCAGAAGACAAATAAAAAAAGGTATCAAAGTTCAGCTGAAAGGCAAAACCATCATTTGGTTGTAGACAGCTGTCAGGCTGTCATGGCCAGGATGTCACCTGCTTGGATAAAGGACAACACTGTACGCTCAGCTCAACACCTTGTGACTCTCTTGCAGGGCACACAAAGTCCTTGACCAACTCACACTTACCTTCTTCCTTTAGCCCAGCAAATGCACACCATGTGGTTTCACACAATTATTGGACATTTACTGATCATGACTTCCTGTTTCAATATCAATGCATTTATAGATGATGTTCTCTTGGTGTAGGATGATCTTTCTCTTTTGACTGCCTGGCAAATTGTCATTCACTCATCAACATTTATCCCCAAGATGACCTACTCTATGAAGCCTTTTCTCTGCCATTCTCCCTCTTCTTTGTGCCCCACCAGTTCCTGAATAACCTTCTCTACTTTGCCAACCATGTTGAATTTCTCATACGTCACTGTGAATATCTGAGAGGATCTAACCATTACTAAGAGAATAGGTAAAACAGTTTATTGCCACTGGATCCCCTGCCACCAAGGATAGAGTGTCCTCAAGGGCAGGTTCAGAACACTGATTTTGGGAGGAGACACAAAATATGCTCCAGGATGTGCTTTTGTTTGCATAGCCAATGTGCATTTGTCATAATCATGACTATCATCATAATGCTTATTTCACATATTTGAAACTAAGGCTCAAAGAGAACAAATTACAAGATTAAAAACACACTACTGACAAGTATTAGACATGACTTTTATTCAAAGTCATGAATCTATGACTTATTTATTCAAATCTATGACTTTTATGTCTAGAAATTTCCAGAGTATCTCAGTTTATTTTCCTTGGATTTACCTCCTACTCCCCAACCAGGATTCCATACTCAAACGAACTTCCTGGATTCCCTGGCACATGGGAATAAACCATTTCCATAACTGAGGCAAAGCACCAAATTCTCCAGGGTGTGATGCAACTGTGACCCAGCTCTCTTCACCCCTGGAATTCTCCTGTGTTGGCTGTTGCAGTCACCAGTGTGTCAGCCCCCAGGGGTATATCATCAACTTTGTAGCCCTGGGTTATCTAGGTGTGAGCAAACATTTTTGTTCTTCTTTCCTTTTTGAACAGCTGAGATGGAGACTTTTACAAAGATCTTTACTAAATACTAACAGAACACAATGTGAAATGTGGGATCAGTGATTTTCAGTGTAGATTCAGACCACAGCATCAGTATTATTTGGAAACTTGTTATATATCCAAGTTCCCAGAAATATCAACCAGAAACCTTGAAAGAGGGGCTCAGGGATGTGCCTAATGGCCCTCCGGTTTAAGAACCACCATGCTATACAAAGTATAGAGAGTTCAAAGGCAAGCAGGTGAACTATTTGAAGGTTTTGGGGCCCCCAGTAGTTAACTGTTTTACTTGTAAAAACAGTGGGCCTCAGTCTATCCCATGCTCCTTTGGAGGTCTCTGCCCAGTGACAAGTGTGGCTGAGTCCTCAGTTTCACCCTTTGCGTATCTCTTCTTTGCTCTCACTTACCCAAGGGAAGAGAGGGGTTGACATTAGTCAACCACACAGTCCTTCTGAGAAAAACTGTGAACAGGAAGTGGGACCAAAATTCATTTATGTTTGAATACGGGACCCTCTCATCCCTTTAGATCCCCATCAGCAAAGAAAACACCTTCAAGTCACTGAATTACCTTCTATTTCTCACACCAAATGTGGGCTTGAGGGTCTGTCCTCACTTACACCTTATATGTCTAACTTAATGGATTTACTCAAGTGGGTTCTCTCATCAAGGATGCCCCTCCATCTGATTAAGGTGAAACTCTCTCTCCCCTCTCATTACAAGTCTCACCTCTTCCCTCAAACCTTCCTTCCTAAACTCATGTTTGGTTTGTATCTCCTTACTATGTATATTTAGAGACAGATCTCTGCGTGTGACATCTGCTATCCTATGAAGCTAATGATCCTTATGTGCATAAGTTATGTTGCTTTCAATTAGAAGGTAAATTATTTGTGGACAGAAATCATGATTTATAACTGCTTGTGTCCACAGAAGAGTCTAGCACAATAGTTTTAGCACTGGATGCCTATCAGATCACCAGGAAGTACTTTAAATAATACTAATACCCAAACCTCAGCCAAAGCTATTCTGTGTAAACTGATGTAGGGTTGGCCATATGTGTTAGAAGCAATTAGAAGGTACAGGCTAGGTAGAGGTTTGCTGACTGGCTGTTTCTTCTCCTTTCTTCTTCCTTCTTCTTTCTCCTTCTCCTTCTCCTATTGTACTACTACTTTTTAAATGATGATCTATGAATTTTATGTTAGCCACATAATAGAACATTAATAAATATTTGTAGCAGGTACTTCTACTAGTGAAATTGAAGCCGTATGACATCAAACTACAATCAGTTCTCAAACAGACTGCTTTTGTTGCTGGTGCCTTTTACAACTGATCTCCAGGAGATGAGGCACTTAGTGGTCCCAAGCCCCCAAATAACCCATTGGCCCAGTAGCTAATGTTCTTAATTTGGGGATGAAAAAGACTGCAGTAAAGAGATCAGTGCCCTGAGATTTAGCCTGTGGGAGAGAAAAAGGAAGTGGTCTCTATGTGAGGCTTCTGGAGGCAATGACAACAGCACTGACATTTGTGTAGGAACTCTATGGTTTACCGAACACTTACACAGCCTGGTATCCACTTCATCTTGCAATAGTATGACACAAATAATTGTACCTGTTTTAGAGATTAAGAAACTGAGGTTCAGAGACCATTAACTGATTTTAAGTGGGTTTCACAACTTGTAAATCCAAGCCTAATCCCCCTTTTACTGCTTTTCCAATGCTTAACATATTTTATCTTAAAAGAGTTAAGCCTTACCGAGAAAGCAGATAATTTGAGTTTTAGGGTTATAATATTACACTGGGAGGTTAATTCTTCAAATAGACTTAATAACAGAGTGAATACTTCTTTATCTTAGAAAAACATTCTTTAAAAAACTAGATTGTATCCCAATGTAGACATCTCAAATTTTCTCTGTCTCCCAACACTATAGCTATCATTGTACAGACTGACCTGCTGGCCTTGTCTGTAGTCACCATCCACAGAGAGGGGATAGCTACTGAAGTAAATCATCTTAGAGTGCCTGATCCTCTTGACATTGTGGTAATCTGCGCTAGGAAACTATTACTAATTTTTGAGGTACTTTTTCTCTCTGATTATCTGATTTCTTGTGGTTAAGAGCATAAAGTTAATACAAATATATCTACATCCTGAAGAAGACACTATAGATAAATTCTATGGCTACAGTGTCTTTACCTTCCCTTCTCTGACATGACATTACTCAATTTAGAAACTATTAAAGCAACCCACTCAGCCACCCACACTGGGCATTTATAGCTGCATAAATTGATTTTCCCAGTGCTTAGTTCAAAATTTCACTGTTTGGGGAGGATCCAAGATGGGGACAGAGTAGGTGGAAGCTACACTCACACCCTCCCAGGACCAAACTGGAATTATAACTAAAATGTAGAACAATCAACCTGCATAACCAGCTGAAGACAAACTGAACAGAAGTCCTATAGCCAAGGATTTACGGAAGCCATATTGAGACTGGTAGGAAGGATGGAGATATGAACAAAACTGGCCCTGCTCCCAGGGGCAGTGGCTGAGAATGTGGAGTAATATCCCAATTGTGAAGGTCCTCCCCTAAGAGCATTGGGAACTCAATCAGATTCGAGGCTCCCATGCCCAGAGCACCAGAGCTGGGAAGAGTTGCCCACATAATATCTGGCTGTGAAAATCAGTAGGGATTTTGTCTGCCAGGGAGAGACATGAATCTGCTGGAGACCCAGGTACTTTCTTAAAGGGCCAGTGCACATAATCTCATTAGCAGCCACTTACTCTGGGCTCTGGCTGAGGGAGGGCAGACAGGACTAAAGTGAGAAGAGACGGGTTTGTGGTTCTGGGGAAAAAGCTAAAGGGACAACTGCTATGTTCCTTGTGCTGAGTCCTTCTCCACCAATGCAGACACCATCTTTCTTGGGTGAAGCAGTCCCCTCCATATGGCATCAGCCTGGGGGGGTGTAATATCTTCATTCTCTGGACTCCCTTTTGTTCCACCCTGCATTGGTCACATTATAGGATGGTGTCAGCTACCTGGGCACAGACTGTAAAGGTCCAGGCAGACTCTCAGGGGATGTTAGTGACTGAGCTATGTGGCTGAGGTGGTGCCAATTCTCCCCAAATTGTCATGAGCCTGACCAGTACCTTCCCCTTACAGAAGATGCACTAGCTGTACTCTTCCAACCTCCCCCTCACATCTGAAGGCCCTGTCATTGGGCTCTTGCTCTCTAGCAAGTTCAGACAGAATTCAAGCAGACTAAGTTGTTTGGCCCTAGAACAAGGGTCATTTTTCCTTACACACCCAACCTGTGCAGAGCCCACACTTCACATGGCCAAATCTTGTTCTATTTGAGTTGGATAAGATCTGCTGGCCACACCCTAATGACCCCCTGAGATCTCACCCCAACAAAAGTCTGCATGTAACTGGTGGGTGGCAGCTAGCCTTGGTATACCCTAGGACTTTTGATGAGTGGCCTAAGGCCCAGCATGGGCACTGAGTTGGAACCTATCTCTGTCTGGTAAATGCCACTCACCCCTATCTAATAACTCACTGAGAGCCTATGTCAAAACTAGAGTGATTCAACTAGAATAATACCAGAGGCTCTTTCAGTGACTGAGTCTAACAGTCGGGCAGCAAGCAGAGGCAAGTGGAGGCAGATGTTGTGGTGCTTAGGCCTTTTGCTAACTTGATTGAGGGCTCTGTGCTGGTGGAAATTGGCCTTGGAGCACAGCTTAATCATTCCCCTGCATACTCAGGCCCAGCAAAGGAAGTCATAAACTGTTGATCGCCTTGTAGCTTCAAACAAATTGCCAAGGACTAGTCACAGGCATCATCCGATATTGGCATGCATCAGAGTCCTTTTCAAGAGGCTCCAGAACGACATACCCACTACACAATATCAGAGTAGGATCCAATGAGCTTCACAAGTGGTGTATCCAAAGGGAGATCTTGGAAGGCATCAGATTCTGTTGAGGCAAATTTTGCTTTGTGTGGTGTGCAACTCTACAGCAGCTTGTACATTGTGGTCAAGGTCAATCATCACAGTCATCCAGCCTGAGGGTTGAACCCATGCACAAGTAGGCCAATAGCAATTAAGACTCAATTACAACAGGAAGGCTCACATTATCCACACAGGGATGTTCCTGGAGCACCCAGTTCAGGTGATCAAGGGGACTGTGCCACTGTGTCACACAGGACACATACTATCTAAGGCCACCCTACCAAGCCTGGAAGGTATACACAGAAACAAACACAAGAGGTAGCCAAAATAGGGAGACAAAGAAATGTTCCCCGAATGGAAGAGCAAGAGAAATATCCAGAAAAAGAAAGCTAAATAAATTGGAGTCAAGCAAACTACCAGATATAGAGTTTAAAAAAAATTGCCCTGGCTGGTGTAGCTCAGTGGATTGAGCATGGGCCTGCAAACCAAAGGATCACAGTTCAATTCCCAGTCAGGGCACATACCTGGGTTGCAGGCCAGTTCCCAGCAGGGGATGCAGGAGAGGCAACTATACATTGATATTTGTCTCCCTCTCTCCTTCTCTTCCCCTCTAAAGATAAATAAATAAAATTTAAAAAATGATTATAAGGATGCTCAAGGAACTTAGTGAGAAATTCAACAGCATGACAAAGAACATAAAACTATACTTAAAAAGTCATAAATGAAGAATATAATAGAGAATTGAAGAACAATTCTTCATAAATGAAGAATTGAAGGAGAAATAAAGAGTTTTCCAGACAAGAAAAAAAGCAAAAGATTTTATTACCATCAAACCAGGATTACTAGAAATGTTAAAGGCCCTTTTCTAAGATGAAGAAAGAAATATTAAAGAGGACCAGACTTATAGAGAATAAAATGGCAATCAATATATACCTACCAAAAGTCACTTCATATGTAAACTGCTTAAATGCCCTAATAAAAAGACATGGGGTAGCTGAATAAATAAGGAAATAAGACCCATATATATGCTGTCTAGAAGAGACCCACATCAGAACAGAAAACACAAACAGTCTAAAAGTATATCAATGGAAACAAAAATATTTCATGCAAATAGAATTTTTTAAAAAGCCGGGGTAGCAATGCTTATATCTGACATAATAACTTTGAAACAAAGGCTAAAATAAGAAACAAATAGGAACATTACATAATAATAAAGGGCATAATCTTTGTGAGCATTTCCTAATCCAACACAGGAGTACCTAAATATATAAAGCAAATATAATGGACATAAGAGGAGAGATCAAAAGTAATACAGTTATAGTAGGGGATTTTAACATCCCATTGACATCAATGTATATATCTCCCAGAAAGAAACTCAACAAGGAATCAGTGGCCTTAATTGACACACTAGATCAGATGAATTTAATTGATATCTTCAGAACATTTCACCCCAAAGCAGCAGAATTTACATTCTTTTCAAGTGTACATGGAATGTTTTTTTTTTTAAAGAATAGACCATGTTTTAAGACACAAAAGAAGTCTCAATAAATTTAAGAAGATTAAAATCATATCTAGCACTTTCTCTGACCATAATGGTATGAAACTAGAAATCAGGAAGAACAAAAAAACTAAAAAAACACACAAAGACATGGAAGCACAATAACATGTGACTAAGCAATGAATGGGTTAACATGAGATCAAGGAAGAAGTCAAACAATATCTTGAAACAAATGAGAATGAAAACAAAACAAACCAAAATCTATGGGACACAGCAAAAACAGTCCTAAGAAGAAAATTTATAGCATTATAGGCCTACCCTTAAGAAACAAGAAAAATCTTAAATAAACCATTTATCCTGATACTTAAAGGATTAGAAATAGAACAAGGAACAAAATCCGAATCGAAGAGAAGAAAGGAAATAACAAGATCAATGCAGAAATAAACATAATAGAGTCTAAGAGAAAATAACATAAAAGATGAATGAAACCAAGAACTGTTTTTTTTTTGAAAAGATAAACAAGATTGACAAAACTTTAACCAGGCCCATCAGGAAAAAAAGATTGAGGAACCGAATAAATAAAATCAGAAATGAAAGAGAAGTAGTAACAACTGAAATACAAAGAATTATAAGAAATTATTATAAACAGCTATACATCAAAAAATTGAACAATCTGGCAGACATGACTAAATCTCTAGAAATGATCTCCTAACACTGAATAATGAAGAAACATGAAATGAGAACAGGCAGATTAAAACTAATACAATTGAAGCGAACTAGTAATTAACAAACTTCCAACAAAGAAGTCCTAGACCAGATGGTTTCACAGGTGAATTTTACCAAATATTCAAAGAACTAACACCTGTTTTTCCCAAACTATTCTAAAAAATTTAAGAGGAAGACTCTCAAACTTACTTTATGAGGTCATCATTATTCTAATTGTAAAACCAGATAAACACACTACCAAAAAATGCAAATTGTAGGCCAATATCCCTGAAAAACATAGATGCAAAATCCTCAACAAAATATTGTATTAGCAAAACAAATCCACCATTATCAAGTGGGATTTATTCCCAGGATGCAAGGCTGGTAGGATATTTGTGAATCATTTAATGTGAGACCCACATAAACAAAATTAATGTAAAAATAATAGGATCATATTAATAGATGCAGAATAAGCTTTTAACAAAATCCAGCATGTATTTATGATAAAAAAATTCCCAGCCAAGTTGGAATAAACGGAATATATCTCAACATAATAAAGGCCATATATCACAAACACACAGCTGACATCATACTCAATGGGGAAAATGTATAAGCATTCTCTGTAAGATCAGAAACAAGAAAGGGATGTCCACTTTCACCACTTTTATTCAACATAGTTATGGAAGTCTTAGCCACAGCATCCAGACAAGAAGAAATTATAGGCATCCAAATTAGAAAGGAAGAAGTAAAACAGTCATAATTTGCAGATGACATGATCCTGTATATATAGAGAGAACCCTGAAGATTTCACCAGAAAATTACTAGAACTGATAAATAAATTTAGTAAGTAGCAGGATGCAAAATAAATATTCAGAAATTAGTTGCCTTTTTATATGCCAATAATAAACTAGCATAAAGAGAAACTGAAAAACAATTTTTTTCAATTGCTCCAAAAAAAGACAACACCCAAGGAATAAATTCAACCAAACAGGTAAAAGACCTATACTCAGAAAATTTAAGACACTAAAGAGAGAAATTAAAGAAGATACAAATAAATGGAAGCATATATCATACTCATGGATAAAACACAAGAATCAGCATTGTTGAAATGTTCATACCACCATTGCAATCTATAGTTCAATGCAATTCCTATCATGATATCAATTGTGTATATCACAGAACTAGATCAAATAATCAAAAATGTACATGAAACCACAAAAGATCCCAAATTGCTAATACAATCTTGGGAAAGAAGAACAAAGTTGGAGGAATCACCCTACCTAATATCAAACTGTACTACAAGACCATAGTCAGCAAAATAGCATGGTCTTAAAAACAGACATATAGATCAATGGAGTGGAATAGAGCCCAGAAAGAAACCCATGCACATATAGTCAATTGACACTTGACAAAGGAGGCAATGACATACGATGTGGTAAAGACGATCTATTCAATAAGTGGCATTGGCAAAATTGGACAGATATGTGCAAAATATGAAAGAAAACTACCTTCTTACACCATATACAAGAATAAACTAAAAATGGAATAAAGATTTAAATGCAAGGCTCAAAAGCATAAAAATCCTAGAAGAAAGCATAGGTATTAAAATTTTAGACCTTTCTTTTAGTAATTTTTTTTCTTATATTTCTCCTCAGGCAAGGAAAACAAAAGAACAAAACAAACAAATGTGAACTAAATCAAACTAAATAAATAAATTCAAATTAAGTCAAACCAAACTAATTCAAACTAAATGAGAAATTTTTGCACAACAAAGGAAACCATCAACAAAATGAAAAAGACAACCCACTGAATGGGAGAATATGTTCACCAATTATATATCTGATAAACGGTTAATATCCAAAATTTGTAAAAAACTCATACAATTCAACACCAAAAAACAAACAATCCAATTAAAAAATGGGCAAAGGACATGAATAGACACTTCTCCAAAGCCAACATACTGATGGCCAATAGATCTATGAAAAGATGCTCAGTGTCACTAATTGTCAGGGAAATGCAAATTACCATCACCATAGGATGCCACTTCACACCTGTCAATGGCTATTATCAATAAATCAACAAACAAGTGTTGGCAAGGATGTGGAGAAAAGGGACCCTTGGCACTGTTGGTGGGAATGAATATTGGCATAGATTCCATGGAAAACAGTATGGAGGATCCTCACAAATTAAAAAAAAATTGAACTGCCTTATGACCCAGCAATTCAATTTGTGTGTGTGTGTGTGCGCATGCATGTATATATAGCTCGAAATAATAGATAGAAATATATATAAAGAGAATATATATAGAATATATAGAGAAATATGTACATAGAAATATATATATACATATATATGAAGAAACTCAAAACATTAATTTGAAAGAATATATGCACCCCTATGTTCATTGCAACATTATTTGCAATCACCAAGATTTGGAAGCAACCCAAGTGCCCATCAATAGACAAGTGGATAAACAAGCAGTGGTACATTTACACAATGAAATATTAACCATAAAAAAATGAAATCATACCCTTTGTGACAGCATGGATGGATTTTCAGAGCATTATGCTAAACAAAATAAGTCAGTCAGAGAAAGACAAATATTACATGATTTCACTTATATATGGAATCTAATGTACAAAATAAACAAAATGGAAACACTCAGATACAGCAAACAGACTGAAATCAGACCTGAAACCAGTACCAAATAATATTGAATATAAACTGTAATTTTAAAAATTTAATTAAAAATAAACATAAAACTTCACATGATAACTTTCTAAGGAGATTCTCAGCTAAGCAGTTTAGCCACCTCTTCCAACTCTAATAACACCAACTCCTTCCAAATTTTTCTTCTCATCTCTTTATCTATTTTCTGCATCGAGAATCTCCTTTTAGTTGTTCTCTCCTTCTTGTGGTTGTTCTACTCACTAAATCTATCCACATGTTGGTGCCAGATTAGTCTTCCAGAAACACAGGTGAGACATGATCACATCTTATTAAAAAATCTTTTTATAATTACCCACTGCTTATAGAATAAGTTCTGTCATTCAAAATATTCAACCAACCCAGGTGTATTCCCATTGTAAAGGGGAAGCTAAGGTGCATGTTCTAGAGCAAAACTGCCCAGATTTGAATCCCAAATCCATCAATTTTACTGCTTACCTGGCATGCATCCTTGCACATGATACTTCTTTTCTGTTCTTTTTATTAAATGTATTGGGGTGACTCTGGTTAATAGATGATACAGGTTTCAGGTGCACAATTCCACAGCACATCACTGTATATGGTATTGTGTGTTCATCACCCCAAGTCAAGTCTCCCTCCGTCACCATTTATCCCCTCTTCACCCTCCTTGATCTCGCACCATCTTCCTACCCCCAGCAATTACCACACTGCTGTCTGGGTCCATGAGTTTTTTTCTCTTTTTATTTCTTTGTTGCTCAATCCCTCCACCTCCAGCACCTCAACCTCCCTGACAGCTGTCAGCCTTATTGTTCCATAGCTTAGTTTTCTATCTATTACAGAAATAATTATAGAGTTGTATGAATTAAAATATCTAGTGCCCTTTATATAATGAGCATAAAACAAATGCTATTTATCTATTATTATCACTATTTATTATGGCTTGCCCCACATGACTTCCCACTAGAAACTTAGTCTACTCCTAATTCTAGACTGTCCTCTTCAGGCTGTCTTTCAGCTGGGCCTTTACAGCGTGGTCCATGCTGTTTCTTTTAGTGTAAAATGCCTTTTAGCCATATCAAACTCAGGAAAGAAAAAAACAGCTTCATTTTGTGTTCTAGGAACAATTGGTTGGTGTTGGCTGCCTAGAGGGATGAGTGGAGAAACATGTAGTGTCTGTGTCTTCACTCAGCATAGGTGAGATGGAGGAGAAGGAGGCTGCAATCAATTGTGATTGCAGAGCAGCTGCGCACCTGAAAGTGTTTACCATTCCAGGTTTGAAAGCTCTCATTGTGGAGAGTTCTGGCCAAGATGGAGGCATATGTAGAAATGCTTCACTTTCTCACACAACCAAAAGAAGGATAACAACCAATTTAAAAACAATAAACAAACAGAAATGCAAGAAAATCAAACTGCATGGAACTCCAACAGCCAAGAAGTTAAAGAAACATTCACCCAGATGGGTAGAAGGGAGGGAGATGGGAGACAGGCAGCTGATCAGAGAGGACAGGCAGCAAGGCAGAGCTGGCTGAGTGGGAAACTAAAGACTCAAAGCTAGCTGTAAAAACTGTGGGGGTTGCTGTGGTGGAAGAAACTCCCAGTTTCACAGGAGAGTTCACTGGAAAGTGGGGCTAGAGTGGAGTGAGCATGGCATTGTTCCCTCTCTGACCCTTACCCCACAGATAGTGCCACAATGCAGCAAAGAGGGCTGCCCCACCCTGGCAAATATCTAAGGCCCCACCCCCTTACAACATAACAGGTGCAGTGAGACAAAGAAATATGGCCCAAATGAAAGAACAGATCAAAACTCCAGAAGAAGAACTAAGCGACAAGGATATAGACAACCTATGTGATGCAGAGTTCAAAACACTGGTAATCAGGATGCTCACAGAACTTATTGAACTCAGTTACAAAATGAAGGAAGAAATGAAGGCTACCCAAAAATGAAATAAAGCAAAATATACAGGGAACCAACAGTGAAGGGAACGAAACCAGGACTCAGATCAATGATTTGGAACAAAAGGAAGAAATAAACATCCAGCTGGGACAAAATGAAGAAACAAGAATTCAAAAAAATGAGGGGAGGTTTAGTAACCTATGGGACAACTTTAAGTGTTCTAACATCCAAATCATAGGGGTACCAGAAGGAGAAGAACAAGAGCAAGAATTTGAAAACTTATTTGAACAAATAATGAAGGAAAACTTCTCCAATCTGGTGAAGGAAATAGACTTCCAGGAAGTCCAGGAAACCCAGAGAGTCCCAAAGAAGTTGAACCCAAAGAGGAACACACCAAGGCACATCATCATTAAGTCACCCAAGATTAAATCGAAGGAGAGAATCTTAAAAGCAGCAAGAGAAAAGGAGACAGTTATCTACAAAAGAGTTCCCATAAGGCTGTCGGCTGATTTCCCAAAAGAAACCTTGCAGGAAAGAAGGGGCTGGAAAGAAGTACTTGAAGTCATGAAAGGCAAGGACCTACATCCAAGATTACTCTACCCAGCAAAGCTTTCATTTAGAATGGAAGGGCAGATAAAGTGCTTCCCAGATAAGGTCAAGTTAAAGGAATTCATCATCACCAAGCCCTTATTATATGAAATGTTAAAGGGACTTATCTAAGAAAAAGATAAAAAACATGAACAGTAAAGTAACAACAAACTCACAGTTATTAACAATCAAACCTAAAACAAAAACAAAAACTAAGCAAAGAATAGAATAGGAACAGAACCAGGAAAATGGAGATCTCAGGGAAGGCTTTCAGTGGGGACAGGGAGGGGAAAAATGGGGTGGGCAATGGTCAGGGAATAAGAAGCATAATTGGTAGGCATAAATAGACAAGGAGAGTTTAAGAATGGCATAGGAAACAGAGAAGTCAAAGAAGTTATATGTACAACCCACGGACATGAATTAAGGCAGGGAATGCTGGAGGGTTGGGGAATGCAGGGCAAGGGGGGATGAAGGGGAAAAAAACTGGGAAAACTGCAATAGCATAATCAATAAAATATACTTAAAGAAGAAAGCTCTCATTGTCTATTTTATTTTTTTATTTACTTTTAAAAATATTTTATTTATTTGTTTTTAGAGAAAGGGGAAGGGAGAGAGAGAAACATCAATGTGACAGGGAAACATTGATTTACTTCCTCTTGCACACATCCCGACCGGGGACTGAACCAGCAGCCCAGGCATGTGCCCTGATCAGGAATTGAACCAGTGACCCTTTGCTTTTCGGGACATAGTCCAACCAACTGAGCCACATGGGACAGACAGGGCTTATTGTCTATTTTAAATACATTACTTCACATCTCTCCAAATCAAGGTACTTATTTGTAATTTCATCTACAAAGTCCCTCCACTATAAGGTAACATATTCAGGGACTCCAGAAATTAGGTAATGGGATGCCTTTTAAGAGGGTATTATTCTGTTTACTACACATTTTTAGTGCTTATTATGTACCAGGTACTGTTTTAAAATGCTTTGTACACATAATTTAACCAACCCTCTCAATAGCTCTGATTAGGAAGGTACTATTATTATCACCCCTCTCATAATTAAGGAAACCAAGACACAGGTATGTTAAATAATGTTCCAGAATTCAGCAGTAAATGGTAGCAGAGCCAGGATTTGACCTGGGTACTCTGGATCCTGAGTCCATATTCTTAACCCCTATGCTAACACCTTGTTATATAATTAGTGTTTGCTTATCTGAGCAAATTTAACAGCAAATATTATTTTTAGGGGGCTTGACATTTACATGAGTTACTTACTATCTTTAAATACTTTTCAATATTCTCATGGATATACACAACCTCCGTATATATAGAAATGTATTGTGTTATAGGCCAGTTTATTCTAGGTCCCTGAGTTATTTTCTATATAACTCTGGAAATCTCACTAATTTCTATGATTAGAGTCTTCTCAGTGTTTTGTCAGTTTTTGAGAATCCATTGTTCTTACAATAAACCAGTAAATATGCTTTAAATATTTTCTGCAGTATTGATTAGAGGTTCAAATGCCCAAAGATCAAAACTTCTGATGTTAAAAAAGTTTTTTTTTTTTTTTTTTTAACTGTTTTTGCTGCTGAAATGCTCACGGAGAGTTATGCAGGACTCACTGCAGTTGAATCTGTATGTGTCTCCATCTTCACTTCTACCTGCTTCACAGGCAACATGAAACAGTTTTTAGCTTCATCTTTGAAGTAATGGGAGCCACCAAAGCCAGATTTTAACAATGTGGACAAAAATCATTGCATTTAAGTTTTGAACAGGTCACTTCTGCTGTGGATGAGAGTGTTGGACCTTAGACCAAATACAGGGCCACTTCAGCAGTTTAGGCAGAAGATGGTTGTACTTGGACTGAAATTCTCTTAAAGACATAGAGAAATTGATATCTTTAAGAATTATTTAATTAATAAGTGTCTTGGTAATGAATTGAATATGGGAGCTAAAGGAGAAGTCAGAGGTAACTGCCATGCTTCAGGTTCATGTCATTGGAGAAAAAACACATTTAATGTTAGGGGCACAGTAAAGGAAGTGGCCATTAAAGACTAATTAGTTTTGGTTTTAACATAATGAGTTTGAAGTACTTTAGTAAACATCCAAGGAAATGAATCAGGAAGGCACAAAAGAAAAGTAGGTACTGAAGATTTTTATAATAGTGTATAATGATTTGAATGAGATCCTGAACCTCAATCCTTAAAGTTTATGTAGAGGAAAATGAGCTTTGAAAGTTAGACTAGCCACCTCTTCAATTGGTGAGTTAATTATCATCCCTTTCATTCCAACTCACCCAACATCATACCTGAGTGAGCACAGAGTTTCTATAATTGCAATGGAGACAGAAAGAGGGCAGAGGAAGCAGACAACTCCATTTAGCTGTGAGGATGACTATCTTCATTAGATTTGTTGCTGAAAACTCACAGCGCTGTCAACATAGATATTTTTTGCTTTTTCTTTGTCTCTCAAAAAATTGCACCTTACTTTCTTCCATACTACTGGGAGCAGACGATTTTCCCATTATTCCAACGCTGTGGTTTGCAAAAAAGCTGCCATATGTTTTTATTGGTAGCCTTCCTGAACATAGTCACAGTCATTGGTCTAAAGGCAGAGATGTGACCTAAGCTGGGCAGGTTGGGGACCTTTCTTATTTATTTTTTTAATTTCAGACATAAGCCAGCCAGACTCAGTTTCTTACTGGTGATAGACTTTTATTGTGGTCCTCACACCTAGTGAAACATGTCCAAGGACAAGGTGGCATTCAGCCATGTGGAGGATGTCTGTCTGAGGGACAGAAGTCCATCTGTAAGTAGTGTGAATATAGGTGGAAATAGCCCAGGTGGCCAGCAACGTCCTGTATTAGGTCACTTGTGATGTACAGTTGCATCTCAGCCCTTATTTTAGTTTGTGTCAGTGAGAGAATAAATGACATTTTTTGCAAAGGTAGTATCTTGTTTTAGGTTCAGATGCTTGGCATACATCTGTTCATTGAGTGAGTGCTCATGCTCCATGGCCAGGAGAGCTGCTGTGCCTACTCATGTGTACACAGCCGCTGGCCCACCGAGAATAGAAGAGAGGCTCCCTGCACCCCGGGGGCTGAGAGGCACTCTCCAACCAGGGCATATTCTGCACTGAGGGAAGGCAGCAGCAGCAGCTCAGGAAGGGGGTGGATGTGTGTGGTTTGCTCACGGGTGATGTGTTATAGTTTGGTAATTGCCCTCTGGGACTTGGAGTTGCCATTATCTCTTACAAGGTAATGAAGCTGTGGGATGACTCTACTTTTCTTAATCTGCTGAATTCTATTGATTTAATTTTATTCACTCAAGTGGAAAGGGAGTGGGAAGACAAAGTCTCCCGCTATTGCAAAAGAAGCAGCCTACTACCAAGGGCTTCTCCTCACTCTACAATTTCCTTAGAACCTGCCTGCTGCATGTTAGGATGCAGAGCATGAACAACTGTTGTGTGTGGAGGGTGGGGTACATATACATACAACATAATCCAGAAAAATATTTCTTAACAAAGGAATTATTTCTTCCTGATTATCTGAGCTAACTGAAATGAGACTTCCATGAATTGCTGTATAGCCCATCTGGTTCTTTATAAACAGCAATGATAAAAGGCTTTTATGTATTGTCACCAATCATGTACTAGAAGGATGTTGACACTGGCTTTCTATTGCCCTTAATTTCTACAATGAGCTTACAAACTGCATCATCCACACCACTTCATATATGAAGAAATGGAGGCTCCAAGACTTTAGGATACTTAATCAAAGTATTCCCATGGGTATAAAGAAGGGCTTGAACTCGAACACGGGTTTTCAAATAACAAATCCAGAGAGAATTGATCTCTGAATTTCCCCAAATGTGTACCTCTGTAGTTATAACCAAGATTACTACTTCATGGGGATAAAAATGGCTTGGTGGGCATGCAGTAGAAAGGTTTTCCTTTCTGATAGGAAGGAAATTTCCCACCTCACCTCCTCTCCTGTCTGAACCAGCCCGAGGATGTGTGTTCCAGTTCATGACAGCAGACTGGATCTGACGACCTTTAGAGTTTGCTACCCCAGTCTGAAGAGCTCCTGTTCATACAGAGGAGCTGGCCCTGCCACTTTACATTGTCAGACGGCAACCTTCCTCAGGAAGCAGAAAGACAGTGAGAGCGAACTTCAACGACTTCCAGACAGGTGTCTGAGGAGATAACCATGCCTTCTTGTTCACAAGCCTTTCTGCTGATGCGCCAGGGATTAGTGCCAACTCGAGTTTCCTTTCAGATCTGGACCTGCTGGTATAAAAATGTCCTGCTCAGAACACATTTTCTCACTTTCTTGCCCCTTGAGAACCTTCTCCTAAGGCTCCTGTCCCGATCATGAGCCCTGGCTCTGAAAACAGTTTTAGTGCTTTAGCCAACATCTTCCTCCAGTGCTGAGCATTTGGCCCTAAAATGTAGGCTAAGGGAGGAAACCAAAGTGAGCCCCTGCCCAGAAAGAGTATCCTTGCTTGTTCAGGTTCACTTCTAAGCCAGAGTGTCAGGCTCAGGACCTCAGCTTACCGGAAGGCACTCTCATTTCGACAAGGTAAGCTCAGAACCATCAAATGGTAGGGGCCAAATTCACTTTCATGCAGGTGCTGCCTTCTTGTCCCTGGGTGAACCCTATGCCAGAGATACATCAAGTCCAAAAATCAGCCTGTGGGTTTGTTAATCACATGATGGTCTGGCCACCTGGCCTGAAGCACTGGGGCTGGGGATGACGCTGGTCCAGAAGTAGGAGAAATTTCCACTTATTTTCACCTCATCATCCAACTCAGCCACAGGGCTTCAGAGATGAGAGAGATGTGAGGACATCAGAGAAAAGGAAGATTCCAGTTCTCTCTGGCTCAGACAACATTCCTCCATCTCTCCCAGCTGAGGTCTTTCTCATTCACTAGCTGCTTTTTCTCTATTCAGCTCCCAGATATGACTCCCTTTCTCTGTTTTTATACTCCCCTTTCCTTTTTGCAGACTCCCTCACTAATTCTTGTATTTAAAAAATATATTTTATTTGTTTTAATTTTAGAGAGGGGAAGGAAGGGAGAAAGAGAGGGAAACACCAATGTGTGGTTGCCTCTCATGCGTCCCCTACTGGTGAGCTGTACTGTAACCCAGGCATGTGCTCTGATTGGGAATTGAACCGGTGACTCTTTGGTTTGTAGGCCAGCACTCAACCCACTGAGCCATACCAGCCAAGGCTTTCAGTAATTCTTTTAATCTTCAACTCTTGTACAGAGTTTTGTTTTTCTTTCATTCTGTTATTTTTCTTCTTTTCTTTGCAATAGACTCTTGGTCCCCTTTTTCTCCCTACTTCCCTCCACTCCCTGAACACACCTAGAGTTTTTTTTAATCTTTTCTTCCTTTCTTTTTTCACTTTTAATTTTTCCTTTTGTGTTCTTCCACTTACTGTCTTCCCCATTATCATCTTTATTTATTTATTTGCCACGAGGCATGTTTTATTTTTATTAATCATACAAATAATTTTCTACAATATCCCAGGGCAAACAGGAAAATTTGGCAGTTTGAATGGGGAGGGGTCGGTCCCCTCAGAGACCCATGGCCTACGCCATGGGCGCGGAATGTCTAGGTTCACAGTGCAGTTTGTCGCTCGTGTCCATTTTGCAGGTAGCTTTTTCTCCACATCATGACTGGGGTCCCAAAGATGCTGGGGGTGGGGAATGCTCCATGTCCTTAAGAAATTTCACTCTGCTTCTCTTGTTCAATGGTATCTTTGGTTGGCAGGGTGTTCTTCTCCTGCATCTCCATCTTCTTCAGCTTGGCCTTATTGAAGCTGAGGATTTCCCCCATGTCCAGTTTGTCCACTATTTTTTAAAAAACAATCCTTGGCCTTGGCTGCCGAATCGAGCTCCTGGCTGCTACTTGCATCACTGCAGCAAGAGATCTCATCTTTAGTTTTCATTTCACCTGCCCCATCACTTCATACCCTATATGGTCTCACATTCTCCTGTGTTCATCTTTGTCCATCTGCCTCTCTCCTTCCTGTTCTCTGAACATCAGCCTGTGCTGGTCACTTCCAGTCCACTATTCATCCTGAATACCAGGTGTCCCAGAAATTCTTGAAAGTAAACCAGCAAACACACACACAAAAATAAAAAAATCCAAATTGTCCTGAAATAAGGGTGAGGGTCTCATTCACATTCCAAATGCGAGCTGTTTTATTCACTTAAATCCCTTGGCCCTCAACTGTCTTACTTAATTCATCTTGGGAGCCTGGATCTCCTGCCATGGAATAACAATGAACATTGCTGGAACCCACTGAACAAATGTTCCTGGTCAGGACTAGGTAGTGTTGGGAAGTGCTCAACACAGGACCTTTGAAAGCCAGGAAGATGCTTGTCCTCTATAGGGACTCCTGCTGAAAGTTTCAGGCACACACCAATTTAGTTCATGTTCATGCGGAGCCATTGCAAGGCCAGCTTCTCCCTGTTCTTGGTAATGGGCATATGCCCTGACTCCTACAGGAAATATGACCACCTTTTATTCCTTGTTGGCTTATTTTGCTAAGAATGAGTGTGAAAATTGAAGACCATTTTAATTGCAAGACCTAGTGATTCAAAGGTATTCTGGCACTTAAAAACTATCTCAGCAAGTAGGGATTAAAAAAAAAAAAAGCCCCAAAGGCTATCCCAGGAAGATTAGAATGGATAATAGTCTGGTAGGGTAGAACCACCCAGTGACCAGTCCTCTATATCCCAGTAAAAACAAATTCATAGGAAAAACAAATTTGTGGCAAAAATAAAACACTAGGAAATTACTCTTTTCCTTAGCTCTGGCCTAAGAATGTAGCTACAGTGGCAAAACAGTGCTCCCTCTATGCCAGCCACTTTCCCCAGAGTTCATGTTAGGCCTGAACACTTCTGTGCTCTCTCTGTTTTCCACTGTCCTCTGTACTGTTCCAAGAGAGACAGTTGTTCCTAAGACACTCTATAAATCATTCAGAGTTCAACTTACATATAAAATACAATTGATAGAAAATACAGTTTCTTAAATAAAGAACTGTTTTATCCCAAAGCACAGTTCTTTGTCAGAAATGCCATTACTAGATCTAGAATTAATATAAGAAAAGACATAAAGTCTTCTAGGAATGAAAGTCCCACTCACCTTGCTCTGATATCCAGCACATCCTATGAGAGGCTGTGCTATGGACCGTCAGGAAAAACTGCACCGCCCAGGCACACTGAGGCTTAGAGTAGATATATGCATGATCAGTTCAGAGGTACATGTCTCCAGAAGTGTGTCTCTCAGCCACAGAATGTAAGACTCAACTCAGATGGTTGGAACACCCAGCCCCATTGTCTGTAATTGGCAGGGCCAAGAGACAGGTGGAATGTCTGTGAACATATTTTATTACCAGAGTGTACGAAGAAAAAGCAGGATATGATATAAATAATTAATCCTGGTGGGCCAGAGAATGTTCTTCAGTTCCATGGATAGTTTTGCTTGAAGTCCATGAAAAACAGAAGTACGTCAAATATAGGAATCTGGATTTCTAAAATAAAATACAATTTTTGAAATGAAGGCATGGCTTTGGAATAGCATGAGAACTTAATTTCATTCCAAATCCACCTGTGTATTCTTTCTTGAAAAAAATCAATTTTATTAATGTCCATCTATCACATAGGTTATAAAAGTCTAAGGCAGAGACTTGATTACCAAAAATAACAACAACAACAACAAAATACCTCACCAGAACCTTGCACATAGCACAGGTAAAAATATTCCTTGATTTTTACATGTGAAGTTTCAGAAATCATTCTATTTCTCTATACAGGAGTACCCATAAACCAGCAGCCAACCCTGGGATGAAAGAATGGCCACACTGGGAACTGAGCTACGTGCCCCACATCCTACCGCTTCTCCACGTACTGTTCTCTCAAGAAGCAGGGAGGAAGCAGAGCTTTTTCTGAGTCCTGTATCTGCCCTGAAAAATCTGCACTCTCTCTGTTTTCTGTTCCCATTCCCCTCTGGGATATCTTGGGTGAGAATTAATGACAGGAGTCACAGTGAACAGCTAGAGAAAAAGGGTCACCCAGTGATCTGACGGGTGGGCACAATGTCTTTCTCCCAGTTTCCCACCATCAGTGACTGGAGCCCTGGCCCTGACTCTATAAGGAACATAAATTCCATATCCTGTGGCTGAAGGGTACACAGATATACACAGGGCCCTGTATATCTAAATTGGGGAAGACCATGTCTGGTCGGCGGGGGGTCTTTTTGGTGTTCTTGGGCACAGTAATTCCATTGAAAGACCATGAAAAAAAAAAACCTTATCAGCATCTAAACAAAGCAAAGGGGACATTGCCTTTTCAAATTGTTTATGTTTTTTATCCTCATGTCCCAGAAGGAGTGCACACTTGCCAAAATTTTTCTTTGCATTAAGTCCTTCAGGTCTTGTATTTAAAAGCCCATTCACCACTTCTGTTATGTAGTTATTTACTAAACCATCTTACATGTTAAGAGCTATCTTTCACCTGGCTAAGGCTGAATTAGAGCCAGAAAGTGGGGTTGGCTTAAATCAGGGACAGTAGTGGAGAATCCAGGGCTGTTACATTGAGCTTCTAGGAGAAAACAAAATCTGTCCTTAGATGCACTTCTGAGTTGAGGTTAAGGGATTCACTTCTGCTGACCTAAGTGGATTATTCTCCCAGGGACTGTAAACTAATGTCCTAGGAAGTTGATGAAAAGATTTGGTTAAGCAATTTAGTCAGCAAGACCCCCATACCTCCTTCTAACAGCATGAGTGTTTAATAGGTCAATAGTGTGAGCCCCACAACATGCCCCCCGATTTCAGGCTTAAATAGAAACTTGACAATAACAATCCTATCCTTTCCATAATATCTTTCTATCCTCACTCATGTACCCTGGATCTATTTATTTATCTGAACATCTAGCAATAACCATGCACTGTGCAAGGCCCTGAGTCAATAAAGCATGGTGTTGACCTGGGCTTGACTACTAACATCCTGTATTTATTGTCTGAGATACCTTGGCTAAATCACACAATTAATCTGAACCTAGCCTTTTTTAACTATGGCAAATAATTAATAACGCCTTACATTTAAGGTTGCTGTATTTAAAGCAGTTATACATACAGTGCCTTATAAAGCACTAAAAAAAATACCATTGTGATTCTCAAGATATAGTTTCCAGCCCCAGAGAGCTTACAGCTTCTGGGGTCTCTGGCCAAAAGAACAAATAAATGACAGGAGCCAATTGCCAGACATGCAGATTTCTTGCATTTGTAACAGAACATATTTGGAATAGTTTCTAAATTCCTGCTTCTAACCAAGCCATATCCCAGATAACCAGAGGGTAAATTTGCAGTAGGATGAGATCATATGGAATTCAAATGACTATTTCACTTATTCTCATGTGTAGTACAAGTTATTTTTGCAAAGCATGCTAAAATCATTTCCATGGAAACTACTTCATCATGTAGGACTCACCTCACTGACACTGCAGTGGAATTTTACTGTTGACATCTTTTGGAAAAAAAAAAACTACAAGTGGATGTGCATGGGCAGTTGTGTGTGTTTTCAGTAACACACACACAGTCCTTCTAATGCACCTTTTATTTAGAGATTTGACAAAGCAGACTGCTTGTTGCTAAGGAGAGCATGACATCACTCTCATCATGTGCATCAACAAAGTATTGAAGGCTATGTTAGCATTCAAGCAGGTTAACAAGAAGAAAGGTCAGATGCAGTGGTGAGTTAAAGATATAGATGAGTCAGTGGGTGGCACATGGTCACCATCAATGAGGAAACACAAGATGAATCAGGATGAGTCAGGGGAAAAACAGCCCTGGAGGCTAGTTTCAACTACCAATGCCGAGCATGAAAAAATAATGGCACTGTGTTACCTAAAATATTCCTTAGGCCTAAAGCTCTCTTTCTTCTTGCCCCTCCTCACCCGCACCCCACAACTTGCTTGGGACACTGCTCCTTTCTCACACCACTGGTACACACACATGCATACACATCTATTAACATATACTCAATTTAAGTCTCAAATATTCATTGATAAATTACTATGCACCAAGCATTCTGAGAAGTTCAAAAATTGGAAAGGTAAGGCTCATGCCCACAAAGAATTTTAAAGCTAAAAGAAAAGGCAGAAAAGTATACAAATACTGGATAGACAAATCCAGGTAAAATTTTACAGAATGTCAATCTAATATAATACACAACCTTAGTCAACTCAGCTTCCAAAGTTTTAGTTCCCTCATTTATAAATTGGTGGTAAATATACATAAAATGTTTTCAAGGAGTAAATAAAATTCCTCTAAAGAGCTATTCAAATATAAGGGACAGGTACACACATGCTCTGCAAGAGTCATTAGCAAAAATCTAATTGTGGAAGGTGTAATTGAGACAGGTCCTACATTCCAAAACCAAATGAAAACACTACAAATAAAGAAAATTAGAGGCCAATATCCCTGAAGAACATAGATGCTAAAATCTTCAACAAAATATTAGCAAATTGGATCCAGCAATATTAAAAAGATCATACACTATGATCAGGTGGGATTTATTCTGGGGATGCAAGGTTGATACAATATACACAAATCAATAAACATGATATACCACATAAAAAATGAAAGATAAATACCACATGATTATATCAATAGATGCAGAATAAGCATTTCACACAATCTGGCACCCATTTGTGATAAAAACTTTCAGCAAAGTGGAAATAGAGGGAACATACTTCAACATAATAAAGACCATATATGACAAATCCACTGCCAGCATCATACTCAGTGGGCAAAAACTACAAACATTTCCCTTAAGATTAGGAAGAAGACAAGGATGTTTGTTTTCTCCACTCTTATTCAACAACTGGAAGTCCTAGCCACAGCAATAAGACAAGAAGAAGAAACAAAAGGTGTCCAGGAGGGGGAAGATAGCGGTGAGATGGGGGGGGGGAGCAGATTCCACTTCCCCCTACACACAGGAGAAAAACCTAGCCAATCTACTGAGGAACAGAGCAAACAGCCAACAATACCCCAGCATATATAAAAATAGGAGACAAAAAATTGTAGTGGACATTGAAAAACCAGATGGTAAGGAGAGTATTTCAGGACAATAAGGTCCCAGAGATCAACACGGGGACCAGGGCAGCTGCAGCCCCAGGCCCAGTGCCAGCTAGGTCTGCCACAGGGTTCTTGGGAGAGAGCTGAGTCAGCTACTCCCTCCCCAGCAAAACAAGGTTTGAGCCATACTGGGAGAAACCTGGTTGCTTGAAGTCACAGAGAGGGGAATAAGGACTAATTGGCAAACACATGGGGGCTGTGAGCACCCATGGAGTCTGTGGACATCAGTTGAAGAGAGTTGATAGTCATGCAGTGATGGACCCTGACCCCGATAGTCCCTGGTCTGGCTGGAGAATTGGGCTGTACGGAATGGCAGACTTGAGTAGGAGGACTTTCTCAAAAAGAAAAAGTGAAAAAACAGACACTGTTTGGGGAATTCTCCTGCAACGATTGATCCGGCCTCCTCCCCACCTAGCCGGGCCGTGATCCCAAGGAGGCACAGGAAGCCCTTCGTGGCCCCATTGCACTGGGAAGGGTGTGTACCCAAACCCGTGGGGCTGGAGGTGGCCTGGCTGAGTGCGTGTCCCCACAACCAGGAAGAGTGTGCTCCGAGGAAGGCCTGGGTCCCACACCCAAGGACCTGCAGAGAGGCGCCAGGCTAGCTCTGGGGAGTGCTGATCAGGAAGGGAGAAAAGCCCCTCAGCCTGCTGCAGCCAGCAAGACCAGAAAACCCAGTGTGGCCAGTTTGAAAAAACCAAGAGGCTTTTTTCTTTTTTTTTTAATTTTAAAGTAATTTTTTATTTTTTATTTTTATTATTTTTTTACCTCTCAATTCCTTTTTCTTCTCCCTCCTCATTCTTGTTTTATTCTTTCTTTCTTTCTTTCTTTCTTTCTTTCTTTCTTTCTTTCTTTCTTTCTTTCTTTCTAATTTTATCTTTTCTTCTTTCCTTGTTCTGCTTCTCTCTCTCTCTCTCTCTCTTTTTTAATTCCCATGAGTGAGACAAAAAAACCCCCTGGAACTGTGAAAACACAGAGTTGTACCCAAAGAGGGGGCATCCCAATAGCTGAGACAGTGAGACAAATTTCACTCAGAGAACCTGCAAGTTATTGCATATTTGTATTATTATTATTTTCATTATTCTTACATCTTTTATTTGAATAGTATTTTTGTATTCCTCTTCTTTCTGTTTAGTCTTCTTTGCTTGGATGGTTATACTGTATCATTTGACAGGTTTCTCCTGTTCTCTCTTTCATAGTGTATTGCTAATTTACTGTCCTTCACTTCACTTGTGTTCCATTAGCATACTACTCAAGATCTATATTCCCTATTCTTGTTATCCAGATCACATAGATTCTGTCATATTATTGTTGCTCTAATATTATTGTAAATAATAGCTGTTCCATACAATTATAAATACTACACAACACCCCTCCCAGATCTCAGCCCACTTCACGGTTTCCTGAACTCTATTACCATAGTGGTTAACTGTATTCTCTCACACACTACACCTATATATTATCCTTTACTCTCACCTTACCTCAGAATCTGACTTCCCACAAACTCACTGCCTTCTAGATCCAACTCACAATCCTTCCCTCCTGAATAAGAGTCTTATCTTCTCTCCATCCTTTCTAAAAAGTGGGTAGTTGGGTGGAATATCATGGTTGACACTATACATAGCCAAAGGATCTCCTATCTCTTCTCTACTGGCTGCTACTGTAAATACCACAGAATATTCTCTTGCTGCCTTAAAACATTTTGCCTTC
>PVKU01011007.1:0-47192 GCA_004027475.1 Anoura caudifer | reverse complement strand
TTAAATATGCTTACAGTCTAGGTGGGTGGAAAAGAGATATTTTCTTGATAACCTAGGCAGTAAACACTTATTTATTGCACAAATAGTTATTAGTTATTGAGGATGTGCCAGGCATTGCACAAGACATCAGAGCCCTAGGCCACTAGAACAAATAGACACGCCAAGACAAGACTACAGAAGCAGAGGACCAAGTAAGATTTCGTCAGCACAAGTAAATAGATGACACTAGAGCTGACCTGGAATCTGAAATACTCCCACGCTCAACCCATCACAGCCTCAATATGGCTCTTCTCTCCTAAATTCCTGCCCTTGCAGCTTCAGCATGTGCCTACATGGCTGCACATGATGCAAACCCCAACTCTTGGTGTGCACTGAGCATCTTACATCTCCCTTAAAGAGTCTAAACAATGTGACAGGAGAGGCCCATTCCTCAGACCTCCAGCTGCCTAGAGGGAATGGGAAGAGGCCACCCTAACTGCCTCCCAAGGTCTAAGTCCACCATGCACACAGGCTGTGCCCAAAAGCAGACTGTGGATGAAGATGTGGATCATAATTGTTAGAACCAAATTACTTGTGGTGAAAATAAGGTGTTTCTCTGGAGGCATATGGCTGCCGGAGAAGCTGTTAGAGGCCAGGGAAGAGGAAAGGGAAGGCACTCCCCGAGGCAGGCAGAATTTGGACCCTTCTTAGTGGCTGGGAAGAAAGGTCCATCCATCTGTCATCTCCCTCCCACACTCTGGCCCCCCAGATCTGGGTCAGGACAAGCGGGTGGTAAGAAGGAAGAGAGGTACAAAGTGACAACCCTCAAGTGACAAACAGGGAAAAGGCCATGGGACAGATTGCTCCTCTGGGGGACACTGCAAACTGTGCCAACACTTCATGCAAATACAGCTCATATTTACACAAATACCCACAAGGGCTCTCTTAGAAGCCAGAGGCAACAAAACAAGTTCTGAGGGAAGAGGGTGTCTGACTTCCAGTCTCACTCCAATTTTGACCTCCTTACCTTTCTCTCCTACAGTGGAAGGGTTGGGACAAAAGGGTTCAACTGTTGGACCTTTGGGAATCTCAGCCCCAACTACAAACAGACACAAAAACCTTTAGCGGGACTGGAGCTCCCTTCTAAGGGCAGCCAGCTTCCCTGCGTTTAGATGCCAAACCTAGATACTCCACCACTTCTCGCTGTCCATTGCTGGCTCCATCCTGCTCTCGCTTCCCTAAGCAGTGCCCCATGCCACGAACCTTTCTTCCCCTTTCTCTGTTTTCCACCCAACTCGTTCCTCACCTCGGGACCCTGAGAGGTGATTAATGCTAACTTGACATGTATTTCCTGCTAAGACAGTCAAATGTCATACACATTTGAAAAGGTACCTTAATCTAAAGGATAAGTGTCTCATAAAAGAATGCCAAGCTGATATTAATTTTGGATGAGGGGAGGCACAGTCCTCTGTTGGGCTTCCAAAGACAACTGCACAAGCAACCCTTCCCCTCACCCTGACGTTGCCAATGAGGACCTCATCCCAAGCTGACTCCTCCCTTCCTGGGAATCCTCAATTCTGCTTGTTAGTTTTTATTTCCCAAGAGATTCTGCACCTGAGGCAACTCCCTTGAAGGAAAGAAAAAGACTGAATTTTGAGGAAATAGCTTCCCTGGAGGCCTGACCAGGGCTGGCTTCTGGAATTCATTTTCCAGCTAAGCACTTCAGAATCATGTTCCTCGTGGTTATTAGCACGAGTGACAACAGCCTTTTCCTCCCTGAGCCACGCAGATTAAGGAAACCTAAGACGACATTTCTAAAAGTGTTTCCATTTCAACCCACAGAGAATCAATACAAGAGAAGAGCATTGCCTTAAACATTAATGTTATCCAAACTCAAATTCATTTTTGATGGATTGGTGGTGGCTGGGTTTTCTTAAGGCGAGCCCAGGATAAATTTACACACTTCCTGAGACTCTTTCTTTTTTGACCCACGTCTACCCCCAGCACATGGAGAGAGCGAGAAGCAAACGACACACTCAGACCCTTGGCCTCTTCAGGCCACACAGTGTGTGCAGGGGGAATTAAGGCCCTCTTTCTAGCAAAGAGGCCCTGGGGCTCTGCTGCCTCATCAGCCAGTGTTGACTCAGTGACTCAGGGGCCTGCAGTCTGATGGGAGATCAGTGGCACAAGCTGCAGAGCCTTGGACGAAGGGTGCAGACACATACACGGGGACTTCCTGCTGTCACTGTTAGACCCAGCCCCCTCCCAACTCCTCCCCACTGCTGGGGTCCCTTGATTCCTACTGCTACCACCACTGTGCATTCAAGCCCAGCCCAGACCACCAGGTCAAGCTCAGGAGCAAGCATGGCTTTAAGCAGAAGGGGTTAACAAAGGTCCAGTTCCACATTTTCAGGCTCAGCATCCCATTAATGCTGGCCTCAGATGTCTGCCTGGCTCTGCTTCCACAGCCTGAGTGCCCATCTTCACTTTCTTATTCCTCAGGACTCAGCTCAGACATCAAAACCCTCCTTCCATGACCGACTTGTTGGGTTGGCCTCTTCTGTCTCTCATCAGGCACACCTTCTCTGAAATTCTGACCACCCCAAAATGTAGGTGGTTGTTTGTGTATCTCTGGTGCTGTCAGGTGAATGACTTGGTGCTAAGGTCCATGTCTTACTCAGCAGATCTTAGGCAGTGCCTGGCACACAGGAGATTATTTAAAATATAAAAAAGGAACAAATTAGGAAGGAAGGAAGGAAGGAAGGAAGGAAGGAAGGAAGGAAGGAAGGAAGGACTGAATGAAGCCCAGCCCAGACCAGGTAGCCAATTAATAAACAAAGCTTCTGTTCTCGTTCCTGAGATTACATTGAAAAACTTCAGTATTTTTTCAATGTAATAGTATTTCCTATCATCAAGAGGTAGATTTTTTCTGGCCTTTCCATCAGGACTTGGCTGTGTGACTTTCTTTGCTCAGTGGAACATTATAGCAAATATGATCCCATTAGAGCCTTGGAAAGCTCTTGCTCAATGAACCTTGCCTCTCTTGCTGCTAGGAATCTTGCAACCACCATGTAAACAAGCCTGAACCTTCCTATAGAAGGATGAGAAACCCAGGAGAGGAAAGCCTGGCCATCACCACCATTGCTGAGGCCCTAGTTTGTGGGTCTATTCTAGACATTCCAGTCCTAGCTACATGCCCAGATAAGAAGAACTCCACAGAATCACGAGAAATAATAAATCATTACTATTTTAAGACACTAAATGTTAGGGTTGTTCGCTTAAAAAAATCTAACTGATAGAGTTCCCATAGCTATGCCTGCTTCAGTGACCCGTTTCTCTCCCCATTGCCCATTCTCTGACCATTTTGAGCCCTTTTTTGTTTTTTAAACAAGCCAAGGTTTTTCTGCCTTGGGACCTTTGCATATGCTGTTCTCTCTACTGGGGTTGTTTTCTTCTATGTTCTAAACCTGGCCAGCTCCATCTCATCCTTCAAGTCTTGGCCTTCTTGACCATCATGCTAAACTTTGTTCTCCATACTTGAGGTGGTTCTCCAACAGCCCCCACCAATTATTTGCTCGCTAAGCACTGTTTTCTTCATAGATCTTTTCATAACTTGTAATTAATTCATGTATTTGTTTATTAGTGTTAGTTCCCCTTCCAAGCTTCAAGAAAGAGTGTCACCTGTTTGTATACTAGATCATCCCAGGACCCAGCAGAGTTAATGGGATGTTCATTAATTTTTTGACGAAGAAAGTGAATAAGAGAGGGAAGAAGAAAACAAGCCATCCCAGTCTCTCCTAGGATGGGATGCTTTTTGGCTCTTGTTACCACTTTCAAATGCCAAAGGGCGTGTCCCTTGCTGTCACCTGTCCCTGTGCCTTGAGGCACTTTCCACCCGTATACATGTTACTTGCCCCAGTACCCTGCTGCTGACTCAGCCCCTGTTACTGAAATGTGGCCTATGACTATTGTACCAGTGGGACACTGGGTTTTATTACAGGCCTGAATCTCCTTCTGGAACTTCCCTTGAGGTAGCTCAGTCCCTCCAAGCCTCTGTTCTCATTCCCTCCATGGGCAGCCTGGAATCTTATTCATATCAGATTTTCCTAATCCCGATGGTCTGAGCCCATGCCTGGGTAAGTCTTCAAATATGCTACTAACAGAAAAATGACCCAAAGGAGATTACAAACATGATACACAGATAAAACCAATTCTATGCCCAGGAGCTGCAAGGTACTATTGGCATTTTTGATATATTGGAGTTGATTCAGGCTGACCAAAGAGACAGCTTGGAAAATCAACACCAAAGCAGAGTTCTAACAAAAGACAGAAAAGTTCAGTTTAACCCCACCCTACCCTACAACTATCATGAAAAATTATTGGCTGGGGAAGGTGTGTGAGTGGTGTGGGATGGAGAGGAACATTGAACCATCAATCAACAAACATGA
This sequence comes from Anoura caudifer, assembly GCA_004027475.1. NCBI lineage: Eukaryota > Metazoa > Chordata > Mammalia > Chiroptera > Phyllostomidae > Anoura > Anoura caudifer. Next base: position 42,765 of record PVKU01011007.1, on the reverse strand, counting down.
CAGAGGATCTGCTATGGGCCAGCCCCAAGATCTCCATCAAAAAAAATACAAAAGAAGGCAAATGCTAGCAATAATGAGAAAATCAGAGTTACCTACAAATAATCACTAATGAATCCAAGCCCCTGTGATGCTGTCTGGACCATGATGGGATACAGGAGGATCAGGAGGAGGCAAATGGGGTGAGGGTGCAGCCAGTGGGCAGGCTTTGCTGTGAGAAAGAGGCCTGTGAAGTGGCTGAGCAGGGATGGGCTGGGGCTCAGCCCAGGACAGGAAGTAGTGGGCTATAGGGTGGACCCAGCCCTCACCCAGAATCCTAACTGCTAACCCTGGTTCAACCACTGCTCTCATTCTTGGGGGAAAGAGAAAGCTGGGATTCTAGGCCAGGAGAGCTACCTCCCCACAGCAACAGGACTTGATAGAAAGTCCCCGCACTTTATCAGCCCCATAGTATGACTGGGAAGGGCTTACCTGGCAAGATTTCATCTGTGAGAATTATGTCCAGCTGCCCTCTTTCCTCCTGCCTCTTCTGGTTTGAGCTCCATGCTGTTCCAGCCCTGGAAGCTGTCCCACTCCACCTGACCATCTTCTGTCCAGCACTAGTGTGACTGCCCTCATCTCTTGGGCTGGGTCTGATTTTGTCCATTGTTTCTCCAAAACAAAACTTACTGCCTCCAATGTGGTTACACTGGAAATTTACTGAATTATAAAGCCATCACAAAGCTCAGTGCTATCTGCTTTATTGTCCTTATAATCACCCAGATAGAACATACCAGAGGGATGGCACAGTTGTCATCATCATGGTGTATGGGACGCAATCATCCACCTTCTCCTGGAACCAACGTGACAGTCAGTCCAGATACCTGGCATGGCCATTGGATGGGCAGGAAAAGACCTGAGCCAATGACAGTGCAGATTCAAAGGTCAACTTCTTGAAAGTTTGGCAGAATCTAAATAGTCCACCTTCCTAATTGGTGAGAAACAAGAAAAGAAGCACATTACAAAAGCATCTTAGCATTGGTCACGGTCCCAGATTCCTCGTGCATGACTGGGAACTGAGCTGAGATGTAGGGCTCCTGATCCAGGACATGGCTGGACCCCAGATCAGAACAGGAAACTCCTCTGGAGGCTGAGGCCCCACTGATGGGGCCTTTTGTAGGAGCTGCGGGACTGCACATTCAGTCACATCCTGGAGTTTTAGGATGCAGTGACCAGATTGGGCCCATGGAATCCAAAGAGGACACTGAGTCCCTGCGTTCCTCCAGGATAGCCTGGCATTTGTGTTGGGTTAGGGGCCGATCCTGGCCCGGCCTTTGGCTGAATGGAGGGATCATGGTCCGAGAGACTATTAGACAGGGGACAGGAATACCTAACCCTCTTTCTCAGAGAGTTTACCCTCTGAAAGCTCTAACCTAAGGAGGTACCACAACAGTGATAATAAGTAAAGAAATCGAAGTGGTATGCCTTTTGGGTGACATTTATAGATCTGTAATTTATTTCTTCCTGAGGAAATTCCTCACTGCTCACCATATAAAATTAATGACTAATTTTGAGTTCCCAGGAAGTGAGGGTGACATCTTTTTAGTTTTATTGTTCCATAGCATCTAACCACATAAATGGCAAAATAATTGCTATGTCTGACTGAATTTAAGTGAGGCTATATGAATGATCACGAGAGACAGAGAATGGGAACACTGACCCGTGAGGCAAATGTAGCATTTGTTGTTAAAATACCCCTTTCTCTCCAGTTTCAGATTTAAGATAAACCAACTTTCATCCAGAAAAATCAAAACCAAGGCCTCTGAAATAGTCCAGCTTAGCAGATATGCTCAAGACTGTCTATTTATGATTGATTTGTTGGCTGATTCAATACATTTATCAAGCTCCTGCTAGGTGTGGGCAGAGAATTATGTCTGTCCACAAAACTGATGGGGAAATTGAGTGGGAACTAGAAAATTCAAGCCAGAGACGAGCATTGCTAGAAAGATTGAAGTCAGGCAGTTGGGTAGGGAAAGAAGAAGCAAGGGCTTTCCTTTTGCATCACCATCACATAATCAAAGTTGATGTCTCCTTACACTTAATGCACACCTTCTGCTTTCTCCAGTCGTAGCAGTCCATCTATTTTTTCGTTCTGCAATGTTGATTCTATATAATTTATCTGATTTTAATTACATATACCTCATCTGGACAATTTCAAGGGTAAAAGTCCAGTGTAGATTTCAGCTCCTCCTTGGAGCTAATCTCAGCCCCACCTAACCCTGCTTCATTCACTATCAGTGTGCAGCTATGTCTATGACACCTGGTCTAGCTCCTAACTATAATTTATTTTTAACATGCTCTATTGTTTCCTGTGAGGAATTCTAGGTCCCTATTTCTGCAAGGGACTAGCTCTTCTCCTTCTCTTGGTCTCCCTGTATAGGACAGAGTACACAGTTGAAGCTTTTAAAAAAAATGTCAAATATGTGCCTCAAAGGGTAAATGAATGTGTCATCTAATAGTTCTCCTAGAAATGGGAAGACTTTGCACTTGGTAACTGAGTCATGTAAAAGTTAATTTATACTAAAATGTAAATGGCTGATCATTATAAATGGTTATTTCTGCAGGATGACATTTGCATTCCGTCAGGGATCTCCAGAGTCTTAACCCAAAGAAATGCAACATAGTTAGTCATTAAGTTAGACAAATGTAACCTAAATTTATGGTGTTTTCACCCATTTAACCCACTGACAAGTTCTGGCTCCTTTTCACAATATCATCACTGCTCCCAGTTGATTCCATAGTGGCATCATGAGAAGCCTGCATGTTTGATGAGACTCAAGGCTAGGAGGCATATAAGTAACCCCCATTCATGCTAGCAAGCTCTGACTTGCCCAAGGTTATGGTGGTGAGAAAGCAATAACCACCATGCCCTCCACTGCCTGCACGCGCGCGCGCACACACACACACACACACAACCATCCCTGGAAGTCTTACCATTCCTCACAGAACTGTTTCTCTGAGGAGAGAGTGGGTTGTTAAGATAAACTCCTTTAAAGGTTGTGTGCCTGCCAGCCACTGATGCAAGGAGCATAATTAAGATGGAAAATAACCAAATCCTGAGAGGAGCAGAGGCAGAACAAGCCTGGGCCGCCTAGGTGAAAAGGCCTCTCTCCCCTGTGGCTCTGTGCTCAAGTGCTCTCCACAAGCAAAGAAATCAGTGAAAGTGGAAAGAAACACATGAATAAAACAAAAGGTATTATTTATGGAACTCTGTTGGGTATGCCCTCTACTGCCCCCTCCTGGCTTGAGCACAGGGCTCACCTTCCAGTCTGGGGCTGGGTCACCAAGGTCCTCTATGTTCTTTCCCACAGGTCCCAGATGCCGTGAGCCAAGTGAACTCAGGTGGAATGGTACTGAGAGCTCAGCAGAAGGGCAGGTGGCAAAGGGAAAGATGCCCAGAGGAAAGCTAAGAAGATTTTGAGAACTATAGGGCCAACTTCAAATCAGTGACCAAGAACCCCAAACACTTGAGATGAAGCCAGCATTGGCTCCAGCAGACCCTGGGAGCCCCAGAACTACAGCTCAGAGGCTGGAAATGATCTGGACAGCAGGATGATCCAGATGGCAGGTGTTATAAAACTCAGGTATGGGCAGCATCCTGACGTGAGGGTGTTTAAGCCAGAAGCTGGCCACCAGCTTGGGAGACGAGAAACAGGGTCCCAGCCCACCAAGTCCAGGCAAAAACTTGCCAGAGAGTCAAGGCCAAACCCAGATGGCCTGGACTTCATTCTGTCTCTTCCAAAGACAACATTCTGTCTCTTCCAAAGAACCGATGGTAAGGTAGAAAACAGTGAGAGAAAACCACCCTGAATGTGTGCCGCTGGGCCTAAAGGGGACAAGTTTCAGAATCAGGTAGATGTGGGCTGGAATCCAGCCTGCTCTTCATGTGAAAAATGGGGAAAGTAACTCTCTATGGAGCTGTTGTGAGCCTAAATGAGTTAATAAATGAGAAGTGATTAATACAGAGCCTGGCTCATATTCATACTATCATGATGGTGCTGATGCTAGAGACAAGGCTACCGGTATTGAAGGGAAAATTTGAACAACGACATTTAGGGCTACAACCACACCATCTCTCTCAGGCAGAGGTGCCTAGTAGCTATAGGCTGAAGCCTGCACCAGCTCCAGTTGTCCACTGGTGGGGCTGGCAGAAGCTAGGCTTAAGGACATAGGCAGTTCATCTCTCTTCCCGTAGATCCACCACGGGCTCAGACTGGAGAGTTAAAAAGGCACATTAGTGATCAGCTTGCCCATACAAGGCCAGTGATCTGCACAAGATCACCCAGCTGGTTTGTAACAGGGCAAGAACCAGAGTTGAGGCCTCCTAATCCAGAGCCTAGGGTTCTTGCCATTCTGCTGGAGTTCCTTCATCCCCACAATGAGCAAGATGCAAGAAAGCATCCACACCTAATGCCCTCCTTCCCTCAGGGCCCCTCCTATCAGCACACAGATCGATCCTTCTAGAATTGGGCAAACGGGCCTTGGCTAACAGGCCTGTGCTAATGAGAAGGCCAGGCGTGGAGGAGCTGCACACATTGTGTGAGCGTTCCCTTCCTGGATGCGGAAGCCACCTTCTCCCTGAGGTGCAGGGAATGGCTGTGAATGCCCCAGCAAGCATGGGGTGGTGCCAGCTGTCCCCCAGGAATTCAGGCGCCAGTCCATCCTCTTCCTCCCTATCATTCTCCCTATCATTCTTGCTGTCGTGAGACACCAACTACTCTATTCCAAACACGATGCATGAATCAGAACAAAAACTCTGTTTCTTAAATTCATAACTGAAAAACAACAGCATTTACATTTGTTATTTTTGTCTAGAATACAAGGGCAGTCTATGAATAAAACATACACAGTTGGAGAGGAGGAGCCTGTTCATCCCACAGCTCTCTGCCAACCCAAAGTCCAACTGAACCGTCTTCGTGACTTTCCATAGTTAAGAACATACTGCCAGCCAACTAGTGGCATAATCAATGCTTGGGGTACTGAATTCAGTTCTTACTGGAGCTGATTTGAGTTATTGATTTAAAAGAGTCAAGCTGAAATGAAGTCATTTAACTCCATGAATTACCGTGTTGAGTACAGTTATTTGAAGTAAAGTAAAATGAGGTGAATGTAGGTTAGTTCACGTTCAGACTCAGAGTAACCAGGGTTTTTAACGCTGGGTTGGTGACCAATGGATATGGATGTGGGCCTTGAGCAACTGAGGGCTCTGGAAAACTGGCACCAAGACATGGTCCTGGGCAAAGCTCCTGCCAGCTCCTGCAGGCAAGGCCCCTGTGGGGAAAGGAATTCTAGGTCTGCCTTCAGGGAGTTCATCACACATCATACACAGATCAAGGAGAGACAGGAATCTGAAGGTGCTTCACAACTTGGGCAAATCCTATGAAATGCAGGTCTCGATTATAACCTAACCTCTTAATTTAATTCAGTCTTCTCTGTGACTGTAGGATTCAGTTGTTGGTCTCAAAATTAAGAACTGTATGCAGATGGAGCTGCTGAAAGGAAAGCCCATGTGGAGCAAATCACACAAACCTAAAGACTATTTTAGGCATTCTCTCTGCGTCTTCTACTCTTCTTCTGTGTAAAATTAAATGTGCTCTACACAGTGAATGTTCACATCTACCCCCACCCCCCACCGAGAACATGATTTCTACTTCTATCAATTCTTTCTTCCAATTCCCATTGTTACATAAACGGAGTATCTTGGAAATAGGCATATGTCTTAAAAATAGGCCTATGTATATAATTTAGCTGTGAATATGGCATTCAAGTAGTCTCCTACTTAAGAGCGGGCTCTGTTCCAAAAGTTTGAGTGCATGTCAGTTCCCTGGTACTCAAAATGTATTTTCCCATAGAAACTATGTTGCACATGGGGGTTAGGTACCCTGGCAGCCCTCAGAAGCCTATTAAAGCCCCATGTACCTAGAGTGCAATTGTGTCCTAATTGTACCCTAAACTCTGATATGTTTCTATCGGAGAGCACATGTAGAGTCCCAACTGGAGACTCCTCCCCTCCAAAGCCACCCCTGCTGCTTGTAGGAGTGGTCACAGGATGCCCCCAGGTGCTCAGAGAGATAGATCCCGCAAGTTGCAAACCCCACCCCTGGAATTCACCAGTCTTCCCCTTTACTTCCACAAAAGTAAACAGTTAAATGTTGTTAACAGTTCAATGTTTTTCCCCACAACACACCAGTAAAAAGCAGGCAATTAGGCAGACACCCAACCAGGTTGTCCTGCCTTCAGGGAGGGGGAAAGATGGAAGAAGACCTCACCTGGAAGGAGGCAGGTGGCTACCTTTGTACGCTGGATCAGGCTTCGGTAGCTGGTGGAGAGAGAGAGGGAGGCCCGAAGGAGGTAGGTGGAAGTGTGCTTAAGACTCGCTTTATTGTCTCAAAAAGCACCCTTAGTGCCCAGAACCGCATCAAACACATCCAAGAAAAAACACACTATATATGGGGGCTCAAGTTCAAAACATAAAACTGTATGTGTCCCTTTAAAATGACAGTCATCCCTGGGTAATTATTAGGTGAAACACAGAATATCACAAAACAAGAAAGGGCCAGAGGGGAGGTGCCATGCCTGACTGAGTGAGAGTCCCCTCTCAGGGCAGCAGATACACCCAGCACATCCCCGGGGTTCTGCCAGCCCCTGGCAGCTCTGGCACCTCACACCAGACCTGAGCGGAAGTCCCCTGGGGTTCTCCAACAAGGTGATTTCTCAGTTGTTCCTGACTATAGTTTTTTTATTTTTTAATTTCAGATTTTGTTTGGTTTTTAGCATATAGCCTGAAGTCACCTATTCAGTGAAGAATTTATATAAATGATGTTTGGAGACATAGAGTCCATTTTTCCATTATTTATGACCATAAAGTAGATAACTCATCCTCGCAGCTTTCATTAAATTCTATCTCCAACTTCCCCTGTAGTGCTACAGAAAGAGAAATATTTTCACAGCCAAAGTTTTGGGACTACTTTTAATTGTCCAGGATTTCCTTTCCTTGCTGAGTAAGCGCCACAACGCTGAGGGAGAAAGAACTCGGTGCCTCTTACAGCTCAGGAGAAACACGAGGGGTGACTGCGCCCACCTGTTCTCTCACAAAATCTCCTGGAGGCATCATCTCTGAAAAAAATACAGGCTTCTACCATCAACAGATGAATGGGTAAACAAAATGTAATATTCACCTGTGAAGAACTATTATTATTCAGCTTTAAAAAAGGAAGGAAATTCTAACACTTGCTACAACATGGATGAACCTTGAAAATGTTATGCAAAGTGAAATAAGCCAGTTGCAAAAGGGCATATATTGTGCACATCCATTCATATGAAGCAGCTACAGTAGTCAAACTCGTAAGGACAGAAAGTGGAACGGTGGTTCTCAGGGTGTGGGGGAGGGAGAGGAGCTGGGGAGTTATCATTTAAAGGGCTCAGAGTTTCCAGTTGGGGTGATGGGAAAAGTTCTGGAAATGGAGAGTGGTGATGGTTGCCCAACAATGTGAATGCATTTACTGGCACAGAACTGTACGCTTAAAATAGTTAAAATGGCAACTTTCATGGCATGTATATCTTACCACAGACAACAATAATATATGGGCTTCCCCCCTCTGCTCAACCCTCCCCTTCATTCCAAAACCACATAATATGGAGAGACGACTACAAGTCAAGCATCACTCCAGGCTGGGGAAGCGGGGAGGATTGCAAGTTTAAATCAGAACATCAGAGGAGGATTCGTATGAAGGTGAAATCTGATCAAGGATGTGAAGTGGAAGAGTGAGTAAGCCTTGCCAACGCGCAGCAAGAGCATTCCTGGCAGAGAATAGCTAGTGCAAAGGCCCTGAGACACTTTGTGCCTGGACGGCTAGGGGCCAAGATGATGCCGAGGGAGCCTGCCTGGTTGTGAGTGCAGCGGTGCTGAAATTTCCAAGTAGAGCTGTTCTGCAGGCAGTCAACCCTGGATCGCTGAGTGGTCAGAGGTAAAGACAGCAAACCAAGTCTCATCCAGACTGAAAGCAAGGAAGCTATGCCACAGGCTACGCATAGCCTTAGCTTAATTGCTGTTTTCACTAAGGCACCACGCCACACCTTCTGCTGTGGCCAGTGATGCAGAATTTGGGCCTCTGGTTCAATTTACGCAGAGGCAAAACTTTCCTTTTCCTGTCTTGGTGTGAAGCTGGGTACTCCTTAAACAGACTTTCAACAAACCTTTCTAGCCCAGCCACCTCCGGGGGAAATGAAGTCTTCATTTTCTTTTGGTTGAATACAGGAGTGAATTGGTTAACAAGCAATATACATGACATAAACCAGAGTCTGGGGCTGGAATATGCAGGGAGCATTCCAGGGGCTCTTGGAGGTCAGATGGGAGGGGAGAAGTCACAACAAACTTGACAAGGATCAGGATTCGTGTTAAAGGACAGGGGCCCTGCAGGCGAAATATGTTGTGGGGCCGGTTCCAAGCACACGCCTGGAAAGGTGAGGTTGAATGGGGGTCCCTATTGAAATTATGTCCCAGGACTTGAGTTCAAAACACCAGAGCACATCTCATCCACATGTTGAGATTGTACCCAAGGGTCTCATCAAATTCTAGGTCTTCTGTTCTTTTTAAATCTGTTCATTCTTGTTGGTGTTCTCACTGGAAAAGAGGGAGTTGGGAATGCCTAGATATTTTCAAGAATTCTCACTACTTTAGTGAGCAATTTTATCATATGAAGTTGTATTTGGCATCTGGGCTTCCAAACCATTTTGAGGGTATTTCAGAACATTTAATATATTACATTTCACTCTGTTTCCAAACTATGTATCACTCCCCTCATAGAGACCATGACCTCATCGAAGAAAACAAGGATGTTTTATTCATTGTTGTAGCCTATGTTCACAGCACAGCATCTAACCATAATTGGTGCTCAGTATGTATTTATGGAATAAATCAATGACTGACTATTATTGATGCAACCAGAATAAGGTTCAGTGTTACAATGTGACTTAATGCCCCATTCTTCCTGCTCTCCTTAGGCTGACTGGTGGGAACGGTTCCATTTTACAGATTAGTGACATTAGGGGTTTGTTAGTTATCTATAGGTGCATAACAAATTACTCCAAAACTTAGCAACTTGAAGCAATGAGCATTTATTATTTATTATTTCTATGGTTTTCCATGTTCTGTGGATCAGGAATCTGAGAAAGGCTTGGCTGGGTCTGTTGTTTCAGTTCTCTCGCAGGCTGTCCTCCAGGTGTCCGCTGCAGCAAGTCATCTCAAGGTTCCCGGGAGGCTGGATCTGCTTCCAAACTCACAGAGCAGTTAGCGGCAGGATCCGCACGTTCACAGGCCATCAGACTGAGGGCCTCCGTTTCTCACGGCACTTAAGCAGGGGCTACCCTCAGGTCTTCGCCATGTTGGTCTCTCCACCATGGCGGCTTGCTCCCTCAAAGCCAGCAAACCAAGAAGAGAGAACACCAGCAAGTTAAGAATCAGAGCTTTTTATAACCTAATCTCAGCAATGATAAACCATGACTTCTGCAGTGTTCTATTCCTTAGAAGGAAGTCACTAGAAGCAGCCCACAGAGAGGGTACGAGTACCAGGAGGCAGGAATCCTTGAGAGCCGTTTGAGAAACAGCCTCCACAAGGGGCACCGAATGTACCTAAGTCCTTCGAGATTATATGGCAGATTTCAGGTCAGACTCAGTGATTGGAGGTTTGAGCTCTCCACTTTCCTCCCTCCTCTCCACCCCTAAATGGTGCTACGGGGCTGGCCTAGGGAGGGAGAGGAGCAGAATAGTGAAGGAAGGAATCCTCGAATCCATTACCCAAATTTATACCAGATCACAATTTATATTTTTCAAGTTATCAAACAGTTAGGCAGAAATCAGAAGTGACTGCAACTACGGATGTGTTACCATTAATGCAAGAGTTGTTCCTAATGATATTTTAAAGCATTTCCATGTGGCACATCTGTCCAGTTCAAATTTGTAACTGGGATCTGAAAAGAAGCATGGTGGCGATCAGGGAGCACAGAAGAGCTGAGTTTGCCTGGTACTTTCTGCGTAGGTTTTCCTGGTAGGGAGAGGAGTTGATGGGGTGGCTTCAGCCCCCGACAAACCCACTGCTGCACCCCCGGCCTAAGACCTTTGCTTAGCCCTCGCCATCCCTTATAGAAAAAGACAAAGAGCTTGGGAAAACACAGTCCTGGGCCTGGGAATGGGCTCTCAAATTGGAGAGCTGAATGGGTGGTTAATTTAGATGATTCTGGACCCAAACGTCTTCCTGTCTTCCACCCATAATCCCCTCTGCCTAAGCCCCACTGTGCCCTCACTGCGGGGTTAGCTCCTCTTCGTTCGAAAAACCATGCTTGACACAAAGTTTGAGGTATCTCCAGACCATCTCGACATCTCTGTCTAGTATGTGTATGTGCTGGGGATGGGGAAGGGGAGGACCTGCAAATAGCAACAAGTTATTCCAGGGCCCTTTAGAAATAAATGAAGCATGATAAAGACAATGAGAGATAAGAGTGGGTAACTGAGTTAGAAAGGCAGCAGGGTGAAGCAAGTGGCAGAAGGAAGGAGTACAGAATTATGCATCTGGTACATTTTTTCCTCACTCTTCACACTAGATCTTTCCATTCAGGGAACAAGAAAACTGAGGCTCAAAGAGATGAAGTCTCTTGTCCGAAGTGACATAGTAGTGGATCCAGAACGTAGTCCTAGAGCTGCCTGACTGTACCTTTGAGGACCATGCGACATGAACATGCAGGGCGAGCACTGGCCTTCCTGATGATGGGGGCTGGCACTTTTTGGATGACACGTAATGATATCCCTAAGAGGCCCTCCCCAGGAGTGAGCCACTGGAGCGCGTTATCATCAAATCCTGGCGGGGGGTGGAGGCGGCAGCAGGCCCTTTGTGACACTCAAGGCACATCACCTCCTCAGCCACACCACTGTGCTGTGAACAGAGGCTGCTTAGACCAGAGTGTGGGTTGACAGTGAGGCCTAAGAGGGACAGAGGGTCTGTGAAGCCAGGAGAGGGTCCTGGTTGCTGGGTGATGGAGTCTCCTGGAGAGGTGGCACCTGCCTACCATGGGGCTTCAGGAGAAATTGGGGTGAGTGTCCATCTAGCGACCTCAGGTGATGAGACCAGCTCTACCTGGGAGTGGAAGCAGTTTTTACAACTGATCTTTTCTTCCATTGAGAAGAAGGGGAGAAGTTCCAGGAGCAGAAGCCAACTGCACAGAGTTGTGGTAGACAGGATATAAGGCCAATCAGCCCTCCTTCCCCAAAGGTGTCCGTGTCCTAATCCCCAGACTCTGAGAATATGCTCCCTCGCATGGCAGAAGGTAAGGAATGTAGCTAATGGCAATAAAGGTTGCTGACAGCTGACCTTAAACAGGAAAATGTTCCTGGGTTACTGACGTGGGCCCAATGGCATCACAAAGATTTTAGAGAGATGAACGAGGGAGGCAGGAGTATCAGAGTCACCATAAGGGGATGTGAGGACTCAATCAGCCATTCAATTGGCTTTGAAGATGCCAGGGCACCATGAGCCCAGGAATGTGGGTGGCCTCTAGAAGCTAAGAAAAGGCAACATGGAAGAAAGATTCTCCCCAAAAGACTCCAGAAAGAATGCAGCAGCCCTGCCAACATGCAGATTTTAGCCCACTGTGACCTGCATCAGATTTCTGACCTCTAGACTTGTAAGATAACAAATGTGTGTCGTTTTAAGCCACTAAGCTTGTGGTTATTTGTGAAAGAAGCTATAGAAAACTAATAGAAAACTGTGCAAGGTTTTCTAAGTCCAGGGAGAAACTCTGTGGGGCCCAGAGAAGCAGCCTGACTCCTCACCTGAGGAGGCCCTGGGAGGAGGGAGGCCCATCCAGCCCCTCAAGGCAGCAGACGGCTTTCGGACAGTCTGCGCAGGATGGGTTTGCTCCTAAGTCACCAGGGCTGTCAGTGAGACCCAAGACACAGCGAGAGAGGCTCTCAGCCCCTTTTGGGGAACTATGGAGTCACCATGTAAAAAAGGACTCAGGAACCACTAGCTAGTGATAGCCACCAAGAGGACTCTGCATCTTTGACCCCTGAACCATCTACACTGTTTTGTTTATTTTCCCCGCAGTGACTGACAGTTGAACACTTTCAGAAAAGGGTCTAGCGATTTGTTTCATGGACAATAATGATAATGAAACTAAATGAAACAAAACAGCTCCCATTCCCTAGTCAGCCAGCAGGACTGCCAGGAACCTCGGAGAGAGGAACAGTGCTGGCAACAGGGGAGAAGCATTATCCCGACGGAGCCCTGAGAGAGGGAGAAAGAAAGTGCCTTTGAAGGCCAAGAGGAGGGTGGCCACACAGGCACGGAGCCAGGGCCCACAGGAAGCCACGGGTGCATCCCCTGGAGGGAAACCTCTGCGCGCAGCTCGGTCCTGGCATGAAGTTGGCAAGCAGCAAATGTGCGCTGCTCTTATTATTGTTATTACTTAATAAGAAGGATGCCCTTTAAATGATGGTTATCAGATTACTCACACATTAAAAAGAAGGCTTTACATTCTTTTATATGCTTATTTTATCTGATTCTTCCATCACCATGTTGACATGGTAGGACAGGTGGCATTTTTCTGTTTTATAGATTTTAAAATGTCAAAGTAAAAAACACACTTGTTTTGATTGATCTTTGGGGTTGAGGAGCTCAGTGGGCACCATTGTCAAGAAAGCCTGGGGCAGAAAAGGAGGAGACTCAGCAGGGTCCTGAGGACACTGGTCTCAGAGCACCTGGGATGCATTCTCTGTCATCTCCAGGACTGGCTGGGGACAGAAAGAGCCCAGAAATCCTGACCCACTGTCTCCAGACCTCACAAGTGGCTGCTGATTGGACCCAGGCCCTGAGCTCTTTACTCAGATCCTTCGTCAGCCTGCTCTGGGGTTCCTTCCTGCCTGTCTCAAGCTGGCTGGGAATGGGGCCATAGAGGAATGCCCGCTGTCTGGCAGGGCACCCACCTTTTCAAGGCTCAGAGCCGTACCCTGGCAGAGCTTCTAGCTGCCTTCTAGTTACCAAAGGAAAAAAAAATACTGATTGTAAACATCACTTTAAAAGCATGTCATCCGACAGCCAGCTCAGCTGCAATACATCAGGCTGAATGGTACTCATTTATGGTGAAGCATTTTATATTAATGTTTTCATTGCTTATCACAGACACTGGCTTTAAAGTGCTTAAGCCAGCTGTACTGAGTTATTTATTAGGCTTTTTCCCCCAAGTTTTCTTTTCCTTAAATAAAGTATTTGTTTTACTTTCATACATTTAATAATTCTTCTTGTCTTCTGTCAGTCACTACTGATGGCTAGTGCGTCTGTGTCCCCTGTTTCTACAGGATATACTCAGAACCTTTGGGAGAAATGGAACTGAAGGTAGCAATACCCATGGAAGGAGCAAGGTTCGAGGGAGAAGGAGAGTTTAGTCTCCGCAGGGCCATTTGGTTTCCCCTTCCTCCCACAAGCACGGTTATGCCTCCCCTAGAACACAGGAGATCTGCAGCGATGCCTAAAGCCAACTGACTGGGCCATGGTCAATGCCACTGAGCATCTCTCCCTGACATTCTGACTGCTCCTCTGCCCGCTTCAATAACTCCACCCTCCTCCTCTTTCCTACATGTGGGTGGTCTAAGGGACAGGCCTAAGACCTGCCTCCTTCAGAACTAGCAGCTACATCAAGTGAAGTCTACAGACTGAATGGTGAAGCTCTTTCCCCTCGCTTCACCTACTGGGCTCCCAGGTGACTGACAGCAAGACAAACAGCTACAGGGTTTGTCTCTAGAGAGTTTGACATCAGTGAGTTAGCTAAGAAAATTTCCAGGACCTAGTCACTTCATACTGAAGGCCGCCATTCAAAAAGGGCCACCCACAACCACATAGTTCCAGTCAGTAACATGGCCCCTCACCCTGAATATGAACAGGGAACCGAGGATCAGCAGACGTTGAAGAAAAAGTCTAACACAAAACAAAAGTTGAAATAAAATACTTAGAAAAAAATAGGTAAAACAGGAAGAAAAAGAATTATTTTTAAAAAGGAACTACTAATATCTTCAGAAAAATAAGATAGGTACCCATGCAATGAGAACAGAAAGCTATCGTAAAAGAACAGCCAGAAAATTTAAAAGAGTGCATGAGTATTAAATATGAAATAATCTTAATAAAAATTAAATAGATTTCTAGAAGATTTATATAAAAAAAAACTCTTAGAAGTAGACAAAGGACAACAGACGCAATAAAGAAAGGAAACAATAGAAAGATCAGAGCATCCGTCAAGGAGGTCCTGTAGTCTCTCCACAGAAATTTCAGTGGAAGAGCTCGGAGAGAACAAGGAGGCAGTTACAAAGAATACATGCTAAGATTTCTATAACTGGAGAAGTGAAATTCCAGATGTGAAGGATTCATCAAAAGGTCAAAAATAATGGATGAAAAAAGATGCACACTTAGATATATCCTCGTGAAATTGAAGGGATAAAACTAGACATAAAAACTTTCAGAAAGGGGCGAAAACAAGATCATCACATGAGGCTAGGAGTCAGGGAAGCATCCGACTTCTCGGCAGCAGCACCGGAACCTAGATGACAGTGCAGCAGTGGTGTTCAGCCAGCGGCCCTGGTACACTGGGGGGCTTCAAGAATTTGTAAAACATGCAATCCCTGATTATTTCATTTAGTCAAGGGCAGTGACCTCTTTTCCCTTTGGCTGTCAAATCAAAAAATGACAACAGCCAACACAACAATAGCTGTCTGGTGTGAAAAAAATCAAAATTATATCTACTTTTTGTCAGATCAGCAAAAAGTATATATTTTGGGGTGTGCCAAGGAATTTTAATAATTAGTTTGCATGTGCCATGAAATGAAAAAGGTTGAAAACCGTGGCAGTGGGGCAATGTATTTCCATATTGGAAATCTGTATCTAGCCAAGCGGTAAGTCAAATATGAAGAGAGAATGAAGACATATTGAGATATGCAAGTGCTCTAAAATTTTACCTCACATTTGTTTTCATGAGAGTTCCTAAGAGGATTTTCACCAAAGCAAGAGAGTGAAACAAAAAGGACATGAGACCCAGGACGGAGGAGGCCGTGGGAGGAGAGCAGGGCAGGGCACACGCGAGATGAGAGGTGCCGCGTACCTACAGAGAGCCAGTCTAAGTCAAACAGAGCTGGGGGTGGGGCCCCTGGGGGGATGGCTTCGAGAAAAAAAATCAGTACTGCTCAGACACCCAATAGGCTTGACTGTCTAGGGCACAGGTGGCAAAAACAAGGCCTGTGGGCCAAATCCGGCCCTCCACCTTGCTTTATGTGGTCCAGCACCTTGTTTCCACCCTGTGGCAGTGCTGAGCTCCTTGTCCCTAGTTAAGGAGTGTGTTACATGTATACAGTCCTGAAATTACATTAGGCCCTTTGAAGACAACCACGAGGCTGATGTGGCCCCCAGTGAAAATGAGTTTGATATCCCTAGACTCCAGGGTATCTTAGTAGCACCATCGGAAAGTTTGAGGAAGGATCAATGGTGCGTATGTAGAAATCTAGGCAAACTATGAAATTTTACAACTTTTAGTTCTTGGAAAAACAAAAAGTTTAAGAAAGGAAATAAGTGCTCGCTTCGGCAGCACGCCTACTAAAATCGGCAAGATACAGAGTAGACTAGCACGGTCTCTGTGCAAGGACGCCATTCATGTTTGCAAAGTGATCCATTATTTTTACAAGGAAAAATTTATTTGTGTGAGCTGATGGATGTTTACTAAATTTGTTATGGAATCACTTCACAGTGCAGTACCACCCCCCCACCAGCCACGGTTTCACTTTCCATGCTTTCAGTTGCCCATGGTCAATCAAGGTCTGAAAATATCAAATGGAAAGTTCCAGAAATAAACTATTCATAAGTTTTAAATTGCATTCTGTTCTGAGTAGCATGATGAAATTTTTCATTGTCCTACTCCTTCCTAGGACATGAATCATCCCTTTGTCCAGCATATCCACCCTGTATATACTACCTGCCGGTTAGTCGATTAGTAACATCTTGGTTATCAGATCAACTATTGTAGGATGGCAGTGCTTTTCAAGTAACCTTTATTTTATTTAACATTGGCCCCAAAGCACAAGAGTAGTGATGCTGCCAATTTGAATATGTAAAAAAAAAAAAAAAAACCTACCTAACCCATAAGGCACTTCCTTTAAGTGAAAAGGTAAGTACAGTGCAATAAGATATTTTGAGCTTTGGCTGGTGTGGCTCAGTGGGTTAGGTGTAGTCCTGCAAACCAGAAGGTCACTGGTTCAATTCCCAGTCAGGGCATAAGCCTGGGTTACAAGCCAGACCCCCAGTTGGAGGCCTCCAAGAGGCAACCAATCGATGTTTTCTCTCCCTCTTCTTTCTCCCTCCCATCCCCTCTTTCTAAAAAATAAACAAATAAAATCTTTTTTAAAAAGAATTTTGAGAGAAACCACATTTACAAAACTTTTATTACAGTGTATTGTTATACTCATTCTATTTTATTAGTTATTGTTGATCTCTTACTGTTTCTAATTTATAAATTAAAATTTATCATAGGTATGCATTTATAGGAAAAAAACAGCATATACAGGGTTTATTACTACCCATGGTTTCAGGCATCCACTGGGGGTCCTGGAATGTATCCCCCACAGATAAAGAGAGATAACGATATTTGTAAGTCAAGTAATTATGCCGTACATCTTAAACTTACCCAGTGCTGTATGTCAATTATATCTCAATAAAACTGGGGGAAAAGAAAGGAAATAATCATATTTTCATTCCTTTGTGAGTATCTTCATAGATATAAATATGAAAATCCTAAAAATTCACTTAACAGAAAATTGCAATATAACTGTACTGGGAGAATGGAAGAAAAAGCAGGCACGGTGTGTCAGCTCAAAGAGGAAAAGCCTACTGTTCTGCAGATGGAAGTGAAAAAATAATGTCCTGAAGATAGTGCAATATAATAATATTATTTAGAAATATGAAGGCAAATGCCAGCAATAAGAGCTTAAAATGTTGAAAATAGTGTTTCTAGGGAGTAAGACTCAGGAGTAAGGATGGGTAGGCCAAGGAAGTACTAGGTTTTTATAAGTCTTGTCATCAATTTAAATTCTATAATCATGCACTTGTAGTAGTTTGATAGAAAGTAAAAATTTAATTCAGGTGTATAAACTCAATGCTGTATGCATAGTTGTATATTCTAGAAAGGGCAATAGCCCCCCGTGAGTACATGCACAGCAAGGAGCAAAAGCAGGCCTGACCCCACCCTCTTGGAACCTCTCTTTAAACATAGTGTGCTGTCCCTTACCTATGGACAGAGCTTCCCTGCACATAGCTGTTCCTGACCACTTGTCTGAAAAATGTTGATTAAATTACCCAGGTTCCTTTCACACCTCCCTAGATTCCTGCCCCACCCTACTTCCCTGCAGCCAGGCCTCCCCTGGGTCCTACTGACCTTTGTGCAAACCTCCATCACACCAACCATCTTATACTGAACATGTGTACCTGCAGTCCTCTCAGCTAGTCATGGGAGGACCTCATTCTACCCTGAGTGTGTCCCTAATGCCTAGCACAGTGTCTGACTCCATGGCAAAGCTCAGTTAGTGCTGGTCAAATAAAGGCATGGATGGATGGATGGATGGATGGATGTGTGGGTGCATGGATGGATGGATGGATGTGTGGGTGCATGGATGGATGGATGGATGTGTGGGTGCATGGATGGATGGATGGATGGATGTGTGAATGCATGTCTAGAAGGCCAGGTTGTGTTTCCTTGTTACCATCTAAAAGAAAGAAATATTGGCTGGGTTAGTAGACTGGCTGGAAAGAAGACTGAGAAAAACAGGAAGTGTCTAGGGAATTGACTGGCCCACCCTCACTGGGCTGGGCATAGAGGCTACACAGAGTGAGCCATTAGCACTCAGTGGGAACTAAAGTACTACATTATTGCTTCCACAGTACTTGGGACCCAGTGTGGTCCAAGCAGTGCACACAGAAGGCAGAAAGGAGGGAAGTGATATAGAAAGAAGAGGCAGAGATGCTAAGACACTCCTTGCTGTCAGTGGTACTTCTCTTCGATTGTGACTTCCA
This sequence comes from Anoura caudifer, assembly GCA_004027475.1. Classification (NCBI taxonomy): domain Eukaryota; kingdom Metazoa; phylum Chordata; class Mammalia; order Chiroptera; family Phyllostomidae; genus Anoura; species Anoura caudifer. The sequence goes on along the minus strand of PVKU01011007.1, from coordinate 24,637 downwards.
GTGGGATGCTCAACTAGCTCTTGGGTGCTATGGAATGTTGCTCTCAGCTAACTGTGACCACAAGGAAGGAGCCAGGCAGACATGCCACGTCCAGTACCACAGGCTTGGTGAACTGGTGGAACTCTTCTCAGGTCTGGCTTGTGGATGCCATCAGCAAAGCTTAAGCTAATAGCTTGCATTCTTCCCACAAAGATCCCCCAGAAAATGGAACAAGAAGATGCAGGAATCATTTGTGGCCCCCTCCTCCCCTGCCCTATCCAGCATAGTCGTTTCCTAAATCAGAGGCCTCAACTTTATATTCTGCATCTAAAAGACAAGGGGCATTTACCAAAGACTTCTAAGCCCCTACTGATTCCACTGTGTTTCCACCAAAAGAGCCTTTAGTAACTAAAAGTTACTTTTTCTCATACTTTCATCCAACCCAGTATGGTAGCTGGTCAGCTATGCAGCATGAGTTAAGGGCTCCGAAAAGACCACACTGCCCCAAAATATTTCCCCACTGGCCTGAAATTCTTCATTTCACTTTATAACCATGCCTGAAATTCCGCCAATTAGAAACTCATTTATAAGCCCCTCTTGTAAAATGTGCAAGAGTGATTAGCTTTATTTGATGCTGCTCCAGAATCTAAAATTAGGACCAATGGTTGGGCCTAATAAAGAAAAAATTGATGGGCTCCAGTTTGACTGAAAAGGCCTCTTCTGTCAGTTCTCGCTCTTCAGCAATGGGACTGGCAACTCCCATGAATGACAGATAAACGATCGTTTACGGCAAAATCTTCTCCATCTGAACAGCTCTAAAGGGGTAGAAAGTTCTTCCTCACAGCGGATTAAAATTTGCTTCCCGACACTCATAGCGGTTTGCCCTAGTTCTGCTCTCAACAACACAAAGGGAGTCTAATCACCATCCCCTTGTCAAATATTCTAAGCCAGCCCTGCTCTCCTTTGGAGCTCCAGTGGCCCTCCCTCTATGCCTAACAGCTGAGCAATACGTGTGCATTGATTTGGTTAAATAAGCCATGGCTTCAGGATTCCTGGCCTGCCCCTGCCAGAGAACGGCCTGTAGTAGGGTAGAAGTTGCAGGGCATCTATGATCTTCAGTAGCAGCCCTGCAGTCTCTGCTTCCCACCGGCAAAGCATTCTGGCACACACAAGGCCAGGTGGGGTTGAAAGGCTAGCCTGGGTGTTGTAGTCAAGCACCAGTCCATGTGCATGGAAGTCAAATCAAAGAGAATGGATCAAGAAAAGTACCACTACCTAGGCTGGTTGGTTTTGGTAAGACCTGTACCAGGGCACAGGAGATCCTAAGGGTGCCATCTGATGCTAAGCCAAAGATTGTTTGCTCTGTATTTCTCAATAAAATGTCTGCACTTGCAGGCCTAAGATCTGGCCTTCTGTCTAGATCAGCCCCTCACTACTAACAGGCTTTGAGCAAGGTTCTCAACACCTTTGCATCTCCATTTCTGCATCCCCTAAATTAGAACTCTTCTATCTGGTTCCCTGTTAGAGTTTTGGAAGAATTCCATAAGATGACAAACTTGAGAATGCTTTGAAGGCTATAAAGGAAAGCATTGTACAATGGCCAGGGTTGGGGATCATGGCTGGCTTGTCTGACTGGGGACAGCCCAGGCTCTCAGCTGGGAATTATGGCCAGAAGGAGAGCCAACATCCTTCAGTGAAGTGAATTTCTGATTAGGGCAAAACCCAAGGGCCAAGTGTTCCAGAAGCATAATGATTGATTTATGGTCCCTTGAACCTTTTTGCAACAAAACAGTACCTGATGAGACTTTCTGTGTGGTTGTATCTTCTGACATGTTGCATGCAGCATGAATGTGGAATTGGTGGCACAACATGGCCCAATGCTTGGAGATGCCAAGTTGGCCACATGAGTACACAGGCCACACAGCCAGCGCCGAGTAGAGACATCTATTTGTATTACTCACCAGCCTATCCTAGAGCAGATCTTCACTTTTACAGGTATATGGGATAGGGGAGCCAGGAGTGAAAGGGAACGTGGAGCTTCTCATAAAGGAGAGTGGAATCAGACACCTGAGGGGGAAACACAATTGTTTGTGAGTAGACTTTCGAAGGTGGCCTTGATGGAGAGTACTGTTTGGTGACCTAATCCCTGGTACAAATCAAGACAGGACAGTCAGGAGGCCTGGGTTCCTGCTTTTCCACTAAATGTGGGTGCAATGAGGAGATTCTCCAGTCTCAGTGTTCTCACCTGTAACTGAAGGAGCAGTACTGGGTGATCTTTTTCTACAGCTTTCATTTCTGTCTTTGCATTCTACTCCCTCCACCCCCAAACACTGCTATCTCCTGTCATCCTCAAACTCGGCCTTACCTTTGCTTTCTCAGGAAGTTCTTCCTCTTTTCCCTAGACCAGGCTAAAGAGCCTGCCAGACAAGAGCACAGCACTGCCAGCCGTTCTCCCATCACCTCCATGAGTACTCTATGAGTGCCCTATCTTTGTGTAGCCCAGTGTGCCTGGCAAAGGGTGAGTGTCTGATAAATTAAAATTTATAAAAGAGAGAGAATGTGTGTGTACTCTTAGGAAAGGTGAAGTCACCAACCCTCTTGGAATGCAAATGGAAACTGTGGAAGAGCCCACTGCCCTAAGCAAAGGGTTTAACTACTGTGATTAATTGCAAGTAACCACAAATTCTTAGCAACAAAACATACTCCATCAACAAGTAAATTTGATAACTAGAATGTCTGACATCCAAACCTAGGCCTCAGAGGCCTTGCAGCTCTTATCTTGCCTCCTTTGGAAGCCTGAGACAACCCTGTGAGTTAGCCTGCAGGAAGTGGAGAGCCCCCGCTGAGAAGAACCACAGTAATCCAGCTGACAGTTGGCCAATTCCTGGCAATAGCCTGTCCACATCCAGACATGAGGGTGAGACCACCCTAGATCATGAAGTCGCCAGCCAGCCAACCCACCAGTGACCATGGACACATGAGAAAATCCACTGGAGATCAGCTGAACCAGTCTAGCCCAGACAGCCTACCCAGTCAAACCATAGCAGCACAGACTAAATGGTGAACATTTAAACCATGGCATTTTGTGGTGATTTGTTATGCAGCAAAAGCTACCTGATGGAGCTTCTCCTCAGTCCTTTTGTTTAACTTTAGCAGGTCAAATTCCTGGAAAGCATCACAGGAGGCAAAGGGCATGCACCAAGCAGGATTAGTTGTGTTGGCAGTCTAAGAGCCTTTTGAAAGGGACACAACCCATATCCTGATCCCGGCAGCACAAACTTCAGATGAGGGAACATGTGGGACACTGTGATCAGTCAGGATAGATAATGGCTAATACACTTTCATAGTGCTTACTTCATGCCAAGACAGTCTCTACTATGGGCTTTACATCTGTTACCTCATTTACTTTTCAAAGCAGCCCTATGAGATGGGACCAGCTTTATTTCCACTTTACAGATGAGAAAACTGAGATACACAGATGCTAAGTAATTCTCCCAAAGTCACAGTGCTGGGAAGTGGTGAAGCCGGAATCTGGTATGAGGCAGGCCAGCCTTGAGTCCTTGATCTTACTCAGCATGCCTCTCTGCCAAGTCCTCTGGCAAGGAAAGATGACTGGAGCCTCAAAGGGGACTGCTTAAGAGGAAAGGGGTGATGTGAATTCATGACCCAGAATCAGTCCTATGGCCTATGGGGTTGCATAGGGACAAGGTGATTTGGGCACAAGATGTAGTTAAAACTGGAAATGCCTCAGGACCCAGGTACCCTGGAGAAGCACTTTGAAGAAACAGTGGCTCAGCATGTGATAACAAGGACCAAGGTATGGAAAACTCCATAAATGGTTGAGGGTATGAGGATCTGGAACCACAAGGGCATCAGCAGGGTGCTGGGCAAGAACTCACAGACAAAACAGGCCCTGTGGACCAGAATTCAGCTAAGACACCAGCACCCTCCAAGAAGCAGTGTCGTGAAGAGACAGAGCTTTCAATTTTCACTCTCCCTGCTTTTGGGACAATCTGCAGGTGGGGGATAAGAAATAAGGAACTGTACTTCCTAATAATATGAGCAGTTGAGGTCTTATTGAAGTGACTAATGAGAAAAATTTAAAAAAACTCACCATACTCACACCCAAAGCAAGTGAAGTGGCTTAGTGGCTTCATAAGTATTTCTCGAATAGAATCACACAGTGTGTAAAGTGTTTTCAAATATTTTATTTGCTTCTCACAATAACCATGCAGGTGGGTAGCACAGGTACCGCCGTCTCTGCTTTTCAGATGATGGGACTGCGGATCAGGGGAAATGCCTTGCCCGGGGTTATGAAGCAAGTGGGAGGCACAGCCAAGATGCCAACACAGGGCTTTACCCTCCAGATCTAGAGTTCCCTTCCACTGAGCCAGGGGTCTTCTCTATACACATGAAAAGTTCTGTTACAATAAAAGAAGTGTCATAACTCAGGACAGGAATCCAAGGGAATGCACATTGGTGACTTATTATAAAAAGAGTGGCCCCAGACTCTAGAGAAGCCAAGAGAAGGTCACTGTATCCCCCACGCAGAGAGCAATGGCTTCAAGGAAGAGGCCTGGGGCTTAAACTTGATTTAATTCATTCAGCCAACTCTGTTTTACAAACAAATAGTTATTTGAAAAGTTGCTGATAAATTCCATCCAGTTATTTATTTATTTATTTATTTATTTTTTAGCAACAAGTTGCTTGGAGCTGATCTGCAAAATAGTCTGCTATTTGATGTAATCCATTTCCCCCAAAGTATTTTATGCACTAAACAAATCATGGCTATTTTTTTTTCATGTTTGCTTGTTTGTTAGCTTAGAAGCAGAGGCTGTTCAAGGGCAGCAACCCCAGCTCCCAACCCCAACACCTGCCCACTCTGGGCCAAGTCCCAGCTGCAGTCATGCTTCGATGGCACACAGCTCCATTGCTCACTACCAAGTAACTGGAAAGGGAGACATTAGCCAGAAAAGGACCCCCCACATCACAAGTCAGCTCTCTGGCAGTGGGTTTTTATTGGGTGTGGCATAGAGAAATCACTGAAATGAAAGGAATGATCACTTCTAGAGTCGTCTTTGGATAACAAATTGCTGAAGCCTAAATATCCACAGATTATTCTATCTGAGTTTATCTTGCTGCGACAGCTCCGCATGCTGTAATCAATCACTCTGCGTATCCATAAAACAGCTTGATAGTACACATGTATTCTTCCCAAAATAAAGTTGTAGCGTTTACACACAATAACTTATTGGGCTGAGGGCTTCGCCTGACGTATGCTCAATATCATCTGACGTTTTATTGGATCCCGCACAAACTTTTGCCTAATGTAGTCGTTCTACGGAGAAAAGTTAATTGAAGTCTTGACTATAATAAAGAAAATAAAAAAGAAAGAGGAGGAACTGAGGCAAGCTTCCCCGGGGCTCATGAGAGGCCAAGGTGGGGAGAGCCTTGAGGGAGAAGCGCAGGGCCTGATGTCCAGCCCATCGGTCCCACCCACTGGTCCTCTGCTCCAGGACAGGTCAGTTCAGACCGCAGCCGCCTATCTGTAAAACACTCAGTATTACCAATTATAAAGTGTGAATGACACAGAGAAGGTGAGAGAGATGGAGGAGGACGGAGAGCTCACGAGCGGGATTTCTGGGCAGGGACAAGGCACGATTGGCCCATGCGTTGCGGAACACAAAAGGCCACTTCCACTGACTTAATAGAAGGTTGGTCAAAGTCAAAATGGTGTGAACAGAAGTCTGAAGATTTCTCTATTGACTGTCATTCTTACTGAAATCTGTATAAATGTTATTTATTTGTTGACATTACCTCTACCTCCCCACCCCGCCCCAGACCATCAGTTCCATGAGGCAGAGACTTGGCTGCCGGGAGCACTGTGGTGTCTGCAGCACCTATAGCTTGTAGCAGGCATTCAGCAAGCGACTGATGAATGAAGGGGAAATAAATGAGTGAAAGAATAAATTAGGCCCAGAATACACTGCAACTGCCACTTTCGGAGAACTGTCACAGGCATTCTGCTCCGAGCAGCCCCTCTGGCCAAAGCCCTGTGCTCTACCTTTCTTTCTGCCTCCAAACAAAAACTTGCCTGTGCTGTGCCCATGCCCTCAGCGGAATAACCAGCCCCAGAACAGCCAAGGCCGATGGTCATGCGGCTCTTTGTGGGACCTTCTACCCTCTGGCTTGATTAGAGGGCATGTGGGATATGGAAACCACTTTGGGGGCACATTCTAAGAAACCCCAGAAATTAGGATGTGCCATATAAATAAGGAATGCTCTTTATGTTGCAGAAGTACTCAATGGGTTGGATAAAATATAAAACTCTGCTGCTATTCATTCTCAAAGCATCAAAATCATCTGTAAAGGTTTAACAACTCGACATCCTGGGCTGTACTTTTGGAAGTTGGGATTGAGTAGGTTTACGATGGAGCCTGGACAGCTGTAGTTTCTAAAATTTCACAGATGATCTTGATATGCTCTGAAAATTCAGAACAGCAGGACCAGACAATGGCTGATGTCCTTTCCTTCCTCAATTCCAAGTCCATAGCAGGAATAAATGGTGGTGGAAGGAGACTTGACTTGGGGCAGTGAACACACAATACAATACACAGATGATGTATTATGAAACTGTACACCTATAACCTACATAATTTTAGTGCCCAACATAATCCCCAATAAATCCAATAAAAAAGTTTTGTTTTTTTTTTAAATTCCAAGTGCAGTTTTTAAATGCCCTTTGGGTAGTGGGAGTGATAAATAAATGTGGTTTTCTTAAAACTCAGAAAGTCTTGTACAAAACAAGTGGCTAAAATAGTGCGAGTTAAACATCTGGTCCCTCTAGTCTTCACCGTCCCCTGAGCCTGCCACCGTCACTCCCTGCCCTTCTCCTTGGTTTGTGAAATTCTTCAACCACCTACATTGCCCTCTGTGTCCTCAACAGTCTCTTCAAATCATAGCCATTTGTTTGGGGAAATGATTGAATATGGCTAATCATGTGAAAATCAGCTAACATTTGGACAAAGAACCTGCCTCAATACTGTCTGGCTAAAACCACTGAAATTTGCTATGGGATGCTCCACTCATATTCATTCATTCACTCACTGGACAAATACATCTGACCTCTTCCTACCAGGAACTGCGCTAGGTACTGGGTAGGAGCAGTGAACAAACAGATATGGGGACATGATCCCTGCTTCATGTTTAAGCCTCATTGCTTAAGAGTTATTTGCAGTTTCCAGCTTAGTGCTTTAGGAAGTCGACGGTGTAGATAGCTCCCAAGAGTTTAAGACACAACTCTCATGAAAAATCACAGACATTATCCTGATGATTATCCATTCAATCATCCAAGGTTTTGTTCTCACACCCTAGTTGGGATATGAGACTGAGATTTCATGTGACTCTCTCTAGGTGGGCGCCTCTGTCCCTGGCAAAATACAAATACATAGGCACATCTCTTTTTATTGTGCTTTACTTTATTATCCTTCACAGATGTTGCATTTTTTACAAACTGAAGGCAGGACTTTCCACCAGCAAAAGGATTACAACTCACTTTATTGTGATACTCGTTTTATTGCTCATTATATACACGTTTGGAACTGAACCGGCAACATCTCTGAGGTATTATAAATAAGCAAGTTGAATTTAACTGTAAACTCAAGAATATTTGCCTTGGCTCCTCTGTCCAGGCTGGCCAGACTGTGCTGATGCAGAGCTGTATTGTGTGTTTGCCTGGTTACCATGGCTGTGAGGTGAGGAAGAATGTCCTAGAGTACGCTGGACACAGGTAGAAGCAAATGGGCCTGGCGAATCCCTGCTGCTGAGATCATCGAGGGCATTAGGGGTCAGAATTCTTCCCTCTTCCAGGCCAGTCTGTGTCCCCTTACACAAAGTGGCTGGAAATGGTTTGTGTTGGCCTGGGCCAGCCTGGATAACTTGAGTCTGAGAAGCACAGACTCAAGAGCTAGGGATACTCCCCCCTTATTCACAGCCACAAGAGTCCTCAGTTTTGTTCTCATCCTTCTCAGTGCTGGCCATTTTGTCTCCCTCAAATGTCTGAACAGCTCCAGAATGGCTCTGGACCTGGGAAATGGTCCAGGTTGCGAGGGATTAATCGCCACCCAACGTTCAGCCTTTTCGCGTCCCGATTCCTATGCAAGCCCCTCCTTTCCTAGTAGTACTTCTGCTCTGCGCAGGATATACCTACCTACCACACTGCACACACCCTTTCCCTTTAGTTAATCTAAAGCCAGTGTAGGACTTGCAAAAGGAGCCCTCATTAGGAATCCCTGGGAGTACAAAGAAAAGAAATACATGAGTGCAATAATGCTTCACATTTGTATAGCACTTTGCAGTTTGCAAAGCACTTGCACATTCATTACCTCATTTACCCAGCATGAATTCCTTCTCCTAACTTAAGTAAAGCCTAGCCGGAGACTGGCACCAGCTCTGCTAGGAGTTTCTTCCATCCCTGCCTGACCACCATTCCCAAACCCACCTCAACACCTGGCAACACTGCCAGCCTTCTTGGGTCCTGATGGTCTCCAAAACTCTGGTTCCTGGTCCCAGGTCTGAGTCTGACTGTGTCCTAGAGGTAACTTTCTAGAAGCATTCCCATGAACTAGTTGCTAATTGGGATTCTAACCACTAAGGAAAGTGAAGTGTCTTGTGTCCGGGAAGTACTGAGTTTTGGGTCTGTCTCAACTTATTTCTGGAGAACAACAATACCTAATATTCACTGAGCCCTTACTGAGTGGCAGGCATTGCTTTTTATGTATATTAACTCATTTCTTCCTCACGAAAGTCATCAGGTACACAGTATTATCCCCACCTTATAGGTAAGAGAGGCTTAGTGAACACAAGTCATATTGTATGTGGTAGAGGTAATCAACGGGTTGGACGGAATGCAGGACAATGAGACTGCCGTGTCCTTCATCCAGTCATTACTTTGTGAATACATGAATCCCAGATGCATTTACCCAGCTCCTCCTGTACGGCTGGCTGGCCACAGAAAACCAGCAGTCATTCAGGCATGTCTCTGCCCCCAGGAACACTCTGGCTGGCTGGTCCCTATTGGCCTTATCACAGAAGCCCAAAAATTTTTCTATGGGCCAGAAAAATTTGTTCAGAGGACACAACATTCATGAGGAGGCGTGTAGAATACCTCAGGTTGACAGTGCAGCAGAAATAAAGGTTTGAAGATAACAGAGAACACAATGCCTTCAGGAAACTCAGTACCTCTGGTCAAGTAGGGTGAAGTGGGTTGTACACTGAGTTCAGGGGCATGGGCTTCATCCTGAAACTGCTGAAGCACTCTTGATGGGTTTTAAGCAGAGAGGTGATATGAGAGGGCTTTCCCCCTGAAATTATTGTTTAAATTAAGCCCTTGCTCATCACCCTGTTGTTGTGTAGTTGCCTCTTTCCAATAAAAGTGAGGAAGGCTCTCTGGCCATGGGGTGCTGATTAGCTAGTTTTGCCACCTTCCACTGGGTGAAAGGTAAGATGATTTTCTGCACCCTCCATCCTCCATCCTGTGCTCTCTCCCTAACTCAGAGAAGCTGAAGCTCTTTCAGTACAAAAGCTAACAACTCATTCTGGGCGCATTTCTCTGAATACTTCTAGCTTCCATTTCTTCTGGACTTACCTTTACATTCGGCGCCCATCTACAATAGTCACCTGCTGTTCCTATATGCTATCAGAGTTTACAAATTGCCTGCCTCTGGCTAATGCCCCATTTGTTGGGCATTAAAGAGCTTAACAGCTCTGTGCTCTTCCCACACTAATGGGGAACTCCTGGAGGCCAGGCCAAGGCCAGGTTTGGAGGATCCCAGACACCAGCCCCTCCTTGACCTTGGGAGCACTCAGTTTGGCTCAGCGTGTGATTTCAGCAGGCATGAGCAAAGAGAAGTGAGGGAGAAAGGGGCTGAGGCTTGCCAGGTGGGCCCGCCAGAGCAATTCAAATTGACAGGGTAGCAGGTGGTATAGCCAGCTCCTTCTCACAGCTGGGACCGTGTTTTGAATAGCTCTGAAATGTCCACAGCCCCCAGCTCTGAGCACATACATGGCCTTGCCCTTGGCTAACCGCCTCTTCAGAAGCAAAGACCTGTTTTGTTTCCACGGATAGGAGGGGGCCTCAGAAATTGGACTCTGGTCAGCCAGTGCTGGGATGGTGATCAAGGCATGAGACAACGGGCGCTGCTCCTTTGGGACAGGAAGCCTCCACACCTGGACCACTACAGCCTGGGAGACTTGGACAGTCCTGAGATCCGTACACAACTGTGTGGGGTGGGTATGTAAGCTGCTTTCAACAGACCCCAAAAGGGACCCACATCCCCTGAAAAGGTTAGTAAACCCCGATTTGGAGGACACTTGCTGATCTGCACACAATGACCCTATCGTAACCCTCTGAGTCCAGGGAAGCCCTCCCTGCTTCAGGTCTACCCAGTAAAATCCAGTTGACCCAACTAGTGCAAACACGGCAGTAATTTATTTCAGTTCAGAGAAATGCAAATTGGGTTAATATCCCTTTCTCTGAACCATCACATATTCAATGTAAACTAATTCATTTCCACAGCAGTGAATTTTTCTAGAAACAAATGATACTCTGTTCTGCACAATTCAAACTAGCACATTTTTTAATGCAACAAACATTTATAAACCACCTCCTCCCTCTCTGCTTCCCTTCTTCCTAAAAATACCCATTGCAGCACCATCTTCAAGCCTACAGCCTGTCATCCCCAAGTGCTGCATTGTATTTTTATAATGGGACTCTTTCAATCCCAGTCATCAAATTATCCTGTTTATTATTATCCCCATTTTACAGATAAAGGAACTAGGACATGGGAGGTCACCTGACCAGACCTAAGCTTTACAGCAGGACTTTGATGAAGAAGATGTGTTTGCAGGTTTACGCAGCCCTGGGAGAGCAGAGGCAGACAGGCTGGCTTGTTCTGCTTCTAGAGAAAGCAAGCACTTTGGGGGAGACGATGCCTGCTGTCTCCTGCCACAGGTCAGGGCCAACACAGAAAGGACCCCAGCCAGCAACATGACAGGAGGCCTCCTCAGCCAGTACGCTGGATAGAACTGTGACAACATGGGAAGGCAGAAGTTTTGAGAGGGGCAACGGGAGACTATGGAGTCAGAAGGAGGCTTCTTGGAGAAGCAGCAGCTTAGGATGGGCCTGAAGATCTGGATCACTATGCAAAGGGCATCTGACCAGAAACCTGGGCCCTGGACAGCAGCTACCACTCCACCTCTACCCCTGACACAGCAGGTTAGTCCCTCCTCTCTCTAAATCTCCATTTCTCAGTGTAAATGATGGTGAGGATTCCATGACCTCCAAAAGTCTTGTAGGAGCAATAAAGGAGTCTGACCAGGGGCACTGCATGAAAGGACCCCTGAAATTGCTCACAGACCCCTCTCCACACAGTGCAGGAGCCATCGCCAGCCAGGGCCCTCATACCAGGCCTTCTGCTGTCTGTCACAAAGCATCTCAGGCCTCCCATTGTGGCCTGTGAGGCTGCTGTGGGGCAGCCAGCTCAGCTGATAATCACACCAAGCAGATTGGAGGATGACGTCACCCTTTATATATACAAAATTTCATGCACGTGCATGCATGCACACACACACAAAATTTTTTCTGAAGACAAAGCTCTTGATTTAAAGAACTAAATCCCGGGGATGAGATTATTTCTGGACACCTTCCAGAACCATGAGGACAGAATCTGGGGACTTCACCTTGGTGCCATCAAAGTGTCATATCCCGGTACCACCTACCCAAGAGCTGTCTGTGAGCTGTCAAGCTGCGGGTTCCAAGGGCTAAGGAAACTGCTCTGCTTGTCTTTGCCCTCACACCGGCACCCAGGCGCGGCCCAGCGAACATCTCAGCCTGGGGCCCCTGTCGCGCTGGGCTGCAGCGGCCGTGTCAGAGCCACAGCCTCGGTGCTCTCCTGCAGCAGGGCTTGTTATTAATAAACACGCTGCTTCGAGCATTTGCTCACGATTGTTTGATATTTCAGTTTTCAGTAATTTTCTCAGTTAATAATTTATTAAATGGATTATTTGTCATTTCAATTTATTAAAAATTGATAAAGGACTCATTTCTTTTTTTCCCAAGCTAGGACACAGGGAGAGATATACAGGCCAGAGTACAAATTAAAGGCACCCCCCTTCCTTCCCTGCCCCTGTCCCCACCTAGTCTTCTGCACCCAGTGAGCACCCTCAGGTCCTCTTTCTGGTGGCTCTGCACCCAGAATCTGCCCTCTGGTCAAGTGATGAGGCTAGAGAGGTGCACTCCCACCCCTCCCCAGCCACCCCCACCACCCATTCCTTGACTCCTTAACTCGGTAATCCCCCCAAACACACTGGAGGCTCGGGGCCTCCAGCTTCCCCACTCAGCAAATGGAACACCTTACCAGCTCCTTTAGCATGCTGAAGACTGCACAGTGCCCTCTCCCAAGGGGGCTGCACTTTGAAGAAGAAGCTTGCAGGGAACACTCGAATGGCTACCTGCTCTCCCATGGACGATACCCACACTGATAGGCAGCTCTCTTGTCTTTGGTGTTATTAATTACTTCATGGTTTCTATATTCTGATCATGGCCCTGCTTCTGCTTACAGAACAAGCATAGTAAGGCACTTGAGGAGAAAACATAAGCAGGACAGTCTCCTGTTCCTTTTCCTCGTCTTTCTCCTCCCCATCTTCCTTTCCTCCCCGTGCTAGGTTCTTCTGGTCTGTATTCCTTCTCTCTTTCCACTCTCTCACCATTGCCACAAGCTTTCCAGCTTCTCTCCTCCTGTCTCTTTCTTTATTCTTCTTTCCCTATCCTTTTTTCTCTCTGCCCCACCGACAAGGACTTGGGATGCTCACGCTGGTGAAAAGCCAGCATTCCCCTCCACGGGTGTGGCCTCTGTGGAGCCTCACTGAGGCAGTGATGGAGCCCCGCCGCCAGCTCCCTGGGGTCACGATGGCTCTGCGGCTGTCTCTGGGCTGAGAGCTAAATCCCAAATGCCTGGGTCCCAACCTCAGGTCCCTGAGGGCCCACCCAACCACAGCAAGAAAAAGCAAAGTGCTCTTTGGATCAAAGCCGAAGCGGATGAAGGCCCAGCCAGCCACTGGCAGAACCCTAAGGGCAGAGAAAGAGGGAGAAATCAGGGGTGGGCACGAGGGTGAGCAGAGAAACAGCACCCCCTCAAAGTCACTTTACCCGAGAGGGTTTGGTCATCATTTTGCCATTTCTGTCTGCCTTCATGGGCTCCTTGAGACCCCATGTATCACTGTTTTCCAGAGCACTTTTCCCCAAGATGAGTTTAATGGCCTTATAAAAGTCACATTGTGCACAAATTGGGAAGTTTCTGAAGCATCACGCCGGCTCTCATGCATATACACTCGCAAAGTTCCCACAGCTGAGCAGGGAAGGCAATTCAAGGCACAAAAACATCCTTGGGTAAATTACTTCCTATTAGTATGTCACATATTTCTTAGATATGACTGTAGTTTCGGGAGGTGACAGCAGCAGTTGACAATAAAACTTTGCACTTCTTTTTATTTATATTTTCCATGCCTTTCTATTTCGTTTGTTTTGTTTTTTCCTTCCCCTCAAAGTTACATAGCATCACATCCAATTCATCATCTCCTTGCTCCCAGGGAAACAATGCCTTCCACCCCCAGGTTTTCCTGACTCCTTCCCTGGGGGGTTGTCCAAATAAACAGGTAACCTCAGGTGCCAAGGAGGGAACTCAAAGAGACATCAAGCATCCTGTAGACAGGAGGTTTGGGGTTCGGGCTTTTTCAACTCTCCTCCTGTTCCTCCCAGTTGCATTCCTAGCCACACATGCTGCCTCTCTCCACTGAACAATGACTGTGTGCCTAGACCTGAGCAAGATGAGCTATAAGAAGTGAGAGAAGACAGGAATTCATGGTGTGGTTCCTGAAATAAGACCCACCCAGTGAGACAGACTCATCAAAGAAAAGAAAATATATGATAAGTGACAAGGTAACTACTTTAACCTACCCAAACGTGAGGAGCTGGGCTGAAGGGGACCAAGGTCGGGTTAAAAGAGGCTGTGACCTAAAGCTAGGCTTTGATGGCCAGGTTCTCGGCAAACACAGAGGCACTCTGCATTTAAGAAGTGTACCTGGGTGGAGAATGAAAAGGTAATGCTCTGGCATGAGTCCCCAGCAAGGAACTGATCTCCTGAGCATGAACTTTCTCTCCATTGCCCTAAGATTTTAAAAAGTCCCTCAAGCACAGGGAAGACCCAGTGTGCCAAAATTTGGGCTGAGAGTGAAATGCATGAGGCCCTCTAACCCATCCTAAAACCCTGCATCTGCAGCCTAGACCCCTTCCTTCTCCCAGGTCAAGATGCCCCAAACATCAAAGGGATGACCTCTTGGGAATCTCTCTGACCTCAAGCACAAGTCTGAATATTTCCTGGCCTTTTCACTTCGCGGTCTATTCCCTCCTCCCACAGCCTGGAGAATTCAGAATCTCACACTCTCCTAGGGAGGATAAAGTCTCACCTCGCCTTCAGCTCTCTGACTCCTGGGTCCCCTTCCTGCTCCAATTCTCCCACCCACAGGGGCCTGATTCTGGCTCCCTGCTCAAGCTCAGAACCATCCACAGGGCTAATGGCAGCCCCGTACCTGCTCCTTCCCCAGAACACTCATCTCATTTGCCTCAGAATCCAGGTTTAAAATTTCCCAGCTCAAGTTTATGGCTGAAGAAGAGGTTCAGCTATTCTGCCTGGAATGTTGCAACCCTATCTGTATAAAAAGACAGAATCCAGACACTAAAGAGACATCAGAACCACAAAATGCAAAGCGTACCCCTATCCACGGAAGAGAAAGGTGGATAGTGGGGTACAGGATGAAATGGGCTTCTTAAAGGGGGAAGTCTGAAACTGGTAGGAAATAAAGTGATTTTGTATATAATTAGACAAAGGAAATGAGGGACAGATTAAGGAATAAGAATTAGGGAAGGAGGGTTAGGAAGTAGGTCTGTGTAAAAGCCATAAAATGGTTATTTTTAACTTTTCAGCCAAAAGTTTTAATGATTCATTCAACTGAACAATAGAGAAAGTCTATCACTAAATAATAACAACACTGTCAGATCACTCCCCTAACTGTAAACTGTCCTCTTTTTTGGTCAGTGTAGAAATACCCTGAATATTTTCCGATTTTTTGAACCTCAATTCTCTACTACTTATAATTCAAAATTGCATCTCCCCCTGCCTTCTCCCAGGACTCTTAATTTCTCTTCTCTCTCCACCATTATTTATTTAAGCCTTCTAACTGTATTATTTATTTTAACACCATATCTGTATTATTTATTTTACTGTAGCTCCATAACGATATTATTTAAGTCTATAAAATAAAGCTTTTTCCCTTGAACTCTCCGTGCAAAATAAAATTGTATTGTACTGAAACATTCTTTGAAATGCCCTTCTTTTCTACCACTGGATAATAATAATAATACTTTGCATTTATATAGTACCTTTCATCCTGGGATTATTTAAGTCTGCAAAAGCAGTCTGTCTGAATTCTCTATGCAAAAATCAAGTTGTATGATAATACTCTTTGAAATGCCCATTATTTCCCACCACTTGCTGGTACAGAAATGCTCTCTTTGTGCACTACTTCTCACCCAGGAATTTCCAAGTGGCTCGCTCATTAATACTCACCTACTTAGAAATGGCCATGTAAATTCTGTCGCCACTTTCCAACGGTGGAAAGGAAGCAACGAGAAGACCTCCATGGTCGGAACGTAAGGGAGAATCCCACCTCACAGCTACTCCCTGCCATTGGAACAGCTCCTCACGATCGCTCTCCTCCCATCCACCATCCAGATTTATCAAGGGAATATGGAGGAGCTCTGCAGCCAGACGGCCAGGATTTACATCTACGCATTCCCAAGTGCTGCATCCTGGGCAGGTCCCTCCCCGTCTTGAAGCCTCAGTTTGCTGAGGTGTACTCAGCATTCGCCCAATGCCTGTGCTTGGCTCAGACCTCTCATATCCTGAACTGTCCTTTCTACTCCTAGCCACTTGTTCATCCTCCAGCACCCAAGTCTAAGTCCACTCCAAGAAGAGCAAATGGCAGCCCCTTACATCTCCAGCAACAGCAGCCTGTACCCATCACTTTGTCTTTGGATGGCCCCTTGCTCGTCAGTCTCAGGCAACACATCCTATTGCTAGATTACATGTTATTTTGCATAGTTTTTGACTGTTTCTTGTGACTGTTAATTAATGAATCAATTAATAAATAAACTTTCATTTATTTATTAATTGATTCATTCAACAAATATTATTGGGTATCTACTGACTATATACTGGGCACTCATTTTGGCTCTACGAATACAGCTGTGAACAAAACCCAAAGCCCCAGCAATAGCAGAGCTTAAAATCACGTGGGATAGAACATTCACCATCAGGTCTGTAAAGCTGAGCGACAGCAGGACTCCTGCTTCTTGTCTCCTGGCTCTCCAGGTCCTGAACAGAGCATGCTGTACACAGCAGGGGAGCAGAAGATATTTTTACCTGGTTTTTAAAATATTCATGATAAGGAAATAGAGGTCTTTAAAATCATAATTTCAACAGTTTCTCTAGTTTCAAAAAACATTTTTTAAAAGTTGCCTCCAGTCCCACCTGGTTATTAAATCCCTAAGTATCTTTATAATGTTTTATTTGGTCCATGCAACTCTTACCAGAAGTAACTGTCCCTGCGAAGTAGCCAAGTGTACGACCTTCAGTTGCCCCTGTCACATGGGCTGGTGCTGTCAGGTGTTATTGGAGGAAAACGATGAAGACAGCCCTGAGTGGTACGCGTAGGCCAGCGCCATGCCCAGCGCACAAGAGCAGCTCAGCAAACCACAGTATCACATCCTTTCCCTTCTCGAGGCTCTGGTCCTAACTCCATGTAACAACTGAGACCAAAATGTTTGGGCTGCTGAAAAGGGCTCTTTGCTCTCCTCTGCAGTTTCTTCCGAGAGAAAACCCTAGATCGTAGGGCAGGACTCCTATCTCTTCTGGGGTTTGTCCCCAAGCCCTAAGCAATCTGCGGCCTTCGTTAGAGGCAACACCCACCACAACAGTGGCTCCTGGCCTTGCTCTGTTCCCTGTCACACTACTTCCATCTTTATTTGCTCTTTCGACCCCCTCTCCTCACCATTTGTTGTATCCTTTGGGTATCGAATTCTTTTAGTACTTTGCATTCTTCCCCAGGATGTTTCACCCTAATCAATTTCCAGGCAAATATTGCTCCTTATCTCATCCCATTTCCATCTTGGTGTGCCCACAGGAAGAAAATGGTAGCGATGCTCGATAAACATATTTTTTTGCATAGAATTTGGTTTTACTATGTGAACTATATGAAGTAGTTTAATTGCCCCCACTTTAGTAGATCAGAGGGGATATCTTCTTCCTCTAAAGCTCCCCTGACTTCCTGCCCACACTGCTTCCTTTCCCTCGGGGTAAGGTACTTCCTCTCCAAAGTGGCACATCATGCATCCTTTCTGAGCACCTCTTCTTGCCTATAATTATGCTGGGTCCTGAGGAGACATTAAGGAGTAAGTCACAGTCCTGTGTATGCAGACACCACAGTCTGGCAGGGGACATACAGAAATAGACAACCAAAATACTATGTGGATATACCATGAAATAAAGCACAGGGTCCTATGGGGCGTAGACTCCGGTCTCCTCGCACAGTTATACTAAGTAAAAAAGCCCTCCTGACACACGGGGTGAGCCAAAGATAACAACTGGGGAGATGGTAGTCATTCAGGCAGAGGGAGCAGTGCAGAGGTTCTGAGGCAAGCAGAGCATGTTCAGAGAACTGGAGTAGTTCAGGGTCTCTATACGCAGGGCCAGATCCCAAAGGGCCTTCTAAGCCTCATTAAGGAATTCAGGCATTGCCTTGAGGTTACCAGAAAGGCAATAAAGTCACTGAAACAGATTATTCAGAGAAAACATGACTAGATAGTCCAATGGGGGCAGAAGCAGACACCAGAGAGAAAGTCAAGAGTTCCCTGGCTGGTGTGCCTCAGTTGGTGGGCACATTGCCCAGTAAACTGGAAGGCTGCAGGTTCGATTCCCAGTCAGGGCACATGCCTGGGTTGTGGGTTCAGTTCCCAGACAGGGTGCTTAAGATAGGCAGCTGGTTGATGTTTCTCTCTCTCTCTTTCTCCCCTTGAAGAAAACCCCTCTCTCTCTTTCCTTGAAGAAACCTCCCTGAAGAATTAAGAGGATTCACTTAGGGAATATTTGTTTAATATCTTAATAGGAAAATAGTCTTAATGTAGGAAACCTACAATAGTACACACACACACACACACACACACACACACAAAATAGAGCTAATAAACAAATTCATCGAAGTTGCAGGATACAAAATCAACACGCTAAAATCAATTGCATTTCTACACACTAATAATAAACAATCCAAAAAATAGAATAAAAAATAATTCCATTTACAAAACCATCAAAAAGTATAAAATGCTTAGAAATAAACTTATCCAGGGAGGCTAAAGACTTGTACACTGAAAACTACAAAATGTTCCTGCAAAAAAAAAAAAAAGTTACAAACTAATGAAAAAGACATCCTGTGTTTATGGGTTGGAAGACAATGTTGTTAAGATGTCCATATCACCCAAAACAATCTGTAGACATAATACAACCTCTACCAAAATTACAACAGTGGGTTGTTTTTTTTTTTGCAGAAAGAGTCAAATATATCTTAAAATTTGTAGGAAATCTCAAGGGACACCAAAGCCAATACAATCTTGAGAAAGAACAAAGTTGAAGGTCTCACACACCCCTATTTCAAAACTTCCTACAAGTGCACAGCAACAAAAACAGCACCATACTGGTATATATACAGATACACAGAGAAGTGCAATAGAATGGAGAGCTCAGAAATAAACTTTCCCACATATGGCCAAATGATTTTCAACAAGAGTGCCAAGAACATGGAACGGGGAGAGGTCAGCCTTTTCAACAAATGGTGCTAGGAAAACTGGATATCCAAGTGCAAAAATATGAATTTGAACCCTTACCTTATACCATATATAACACAACTCAAAATGATGAACATATGAGATGAAAACTAAAACCATGAGAAGAAAACACAGAAAAAACATTTCATGACACTGCATCTGGCAAAAATTTCTTGGATATGACAACAAAAGCACAAGCAACAGAAGCAGAAATAAATAAATTGAACTATGTGAAAATTTTAAATTTCAGTGCATCAAAGGATACAATCAACAAAGTATGAAGGCAACTCACAGAAGGAAAAAGTATTTGAAAATCACATATCTGATAAAGGGATAATATTCATAATATATAAAGAACTCATATAACTAAAAAAAATCCACTTGATTAAAAATGAACAAAGGGTTGAATAGACATTTCTCCAGAGAAGACATATAAATAGCCAAGAAACACATTGAAAAGATGATAAATAACACCAACCATTAGGGAAGTGTGAATTAAACCACAATGAGATATTACTTCACACCATTGGAATGGTCACTGCCAAAAACAGAAAATAACAAGCGGTGGCAAGAATGTGGAGAAATGTGTCCCTCGTGCAGTACTGGAAATGCCAAATGGTGCAGCTGCTATGGAAAAACAGTATGGTGGCTCCTCAAAAAATTAAGCACTGAATTACCATATTATCCAGAAATTCCATTTCTGGGTATATAATCAAAATAACTGAAAGCACAATCTTCAGAAAATATTTACACACTCATGTTAATAGCAGCACTGTTTACAAGAGCCAAAAAGTGGAGGCAACCCAAGTGTCCTTTGATAGAGGAATGTATAAACAAAAGAATAAGCATTTGGAAATTATTGGAAGCCTGAAAAAAGGAAACTCTGATACACACTACAGTATAGATGAACTTGAAGAAATTATGCTAAGTAAAATAAGCCAGTCACAAAACACAAATACTCTATGATGTCACTTACATGAGGTTCCCAGCGGACTCAAATTTGTAGAGACAGAAAGTAAAGAAGGGTGACTGATGGCAGGGGATGAAAGGAGAGTGAAGTGGGAGTTGTTTGGTTACTTACAGAGTTTCGGTTTTGCAAGATGAGAAGAGCTCTGGAGATTGGTTGCACAGCAATGGGAATGTGCTGAGCACTACTGAACTGTACCTTTAAAAATGGCTAAGATGGTAAATTTCATATTATGTGTATTTTACCACAGTTTTAAAAAATTTAATGCAACTGGAAAAAAATGTTTCTAAAAGCTATTCAGCTTTGCTTCCAACATTCAACCTGGAATCATTCTCTTCTCTATTGTAACTTAGGTACATCAGAAACAGCCTTTCCTCCCTGACGTCCCAGAGCCAACTGAGGGACAGATACGGGAGTCCAACGAAAGGGGAACAAATGCTCAGCTCTACTGCAGATAAGAGCTGATTGAAGAGCACAGCTTCAGCTCTGTGGCCAAGTGAGCTGGCCAGTCCTTCACCCCTAAATGAGAGTCCCTGCAGCTGAACCACCTCTGGCTTCTCCTGCTCTGCATGTCATGGTGGAGAAGACAGGAGCCAGGATCCTGCAGACAGGCTGCCTCATACCAAAGGGAGAGCAAAGCCTGAGCTCAGCATCCTCCACCACCACCAGCCAGCTCCTCCTCCCCAATACCCGAGGAAGGGAGACTGGGGAGAAGCCAGAAGGCTTGACACAAGACCAGCAGCACATTTCTCAGATGTCAAATTTGAACAAAGTTTCTTCAAAATCACCATGATGTTGCTGTCAATGGGTGCGGGATTTATTAGTGGTGATATCTTAATCCTGCAACATCTGTTGTGAGACTTCACAATCTTTGAAGCTGAAGGACTTGGATGCTGGTAGAAAGCACAACTGAAGGTCACCACAGATTTGCTCTGGGTGGGGAGGGGAAGTACATGAAGGAAACTTTTGACTGGTCAGCAGCCCCCAGGAGCAGTGAGGTGCTGGGTCTACCATCCCCACTCACCTTTTTGTATTTGCAGCTGGGGGTTAAAGGTAAGGGTTTGGGTTCGTCTGCAAAAGCCCAGCACTTCCTCCTTGAAGTATGAAGCTATTGACATACACCACATGGGCTAGAGGAGGCCTGGTCTAAGCTGAATGGCAGGAAGAGAGAGCAAGGCCCTTTCAAAAAGTAGAGGCCACACTTCATTCCAGCACTCTCTCAGGGGAGGGCAGTTCTGGAAGGGTTACTTGACTGGTACTAGTCCCACCTGCTAACCCCTTCTTTCCTGGTGCAAACATTGGGGGGGGGCGGAGCTTCCTGGGTATGAGAAAGAGGCACGTGAGCCCTGGGCTTTCTTGCTGTGAGGTGCCCTGAGGTTTACTTGAGGGAGAAGCATCCTCTCTCATCCTTTTGAGTTTTGGGCGAACTCAAAACGCCCACTATGGTGAACTTGGAAGCGGAGAAACAGCCAGGTAACTGATTCTCCAAACCAAGACTACAGAAAAAGCCTGAACATTTTGTAATAAGAATAAACTAAATCACTATCGAAATCACAAGTGCTTTTCCCACAACCCTTCAGATGCCTCAGAAAGATATGCCAACTTTTCCTGAGGCTTGACATCCCCCAAACCCCAGGGCCCACCCTGAAAACACATGGGTCTCAAAATCAGAAATGCCGGTGGGTGTTTTCCTACAGCACCGCCTGCACCCTACCTCGCACCATGGAGGCCATCCGTGGACCTTTTACAACAAGACAGAATGAGAGACCTTTTAGGTAGGCAACACAAATCAACAAATCCCCAATCTCCATTCCAGAAATCCAGTCAAATTCTTCCCAGAGCAAATGGAGCATTCCCTCCAGAGCTGTATGAGTGGAATAAGGAAATATGGCATGCAGCCAACAGAGAGAAAAAGCACTGGGCTCCTAGGTATGTTGTGGGGCTTTAGGACCAGGAAGGCTCATGGAATGTGTAGACAGTTTCTGAAACTCAGCAGACACAGGGCTGGCTGCCAGCATGGGTCACAGGGCTGAGGACTGGCTTTCTGAAGAGCTGGTTTCATAATCGATTGAGCAACAGGGCTATTTATTGACCACCTTACATTCCATAGAAAGGGGAAAAAATAACCCACCACAAAAAATGAAATCTTGTCAGTAACCCCAATAGGCTTGCCCACCAACTAACGAGGACAAGGTAAATTTGAGCTCAATTTACTCAGATGGATAATAAAACTTTCAATTATGGTTGCATTATTTGTTGCTATATGGCTGAAAGATTAGGTGACAATATGCAAAAAATAGTTTCTTCATATTATAATATTTAGTAATGTCATTTTATTTTTTATATGTTTCATTAAATTGTTTTGTGGCTTTATTATCTACCCAGATGCACAGCCTAGAAATACAATTATTCAGATTTAGAAGCAATAAAATTTGGCATGCATTTTCTCGTATTCAGAATTCCTGCATGTTAAAAAGAAATTATAGCATTCTTCCCACATTGCACCGCTCTGAGGCCCTCACAGACCCATTCATTAACCGAAGACATTACAGAAAGCACACCATTTAGGTTAAAGGGCCCTTCGGATAACAGATATGCATGCACGAAGCAAATATTTCAGTGTAGCCCCGCCTTTCGATTATGACAATAATAGAGGCAAACGGATATGCGTTTGCCGTAATGTGCTGCTTGGTGATGGATCCATTGAGTGGTGAAAACTCTGATTGCAAAGCAGCACACACAGAAAGCATTATGACAACGAAACCTATCTTCATAACTATCAGAAAGTGGGAGCTTTACTATTTGGAGAAAAAGGAAAGCTTTCTGGGGAATTGTATTTCAGAAGAGTTCTATAAGATGAGAATCCTGAACACACTTCAACTGTCCATGGAGCTGTGGGTAGAGACAGGTATGAGTTGAGCGATGGTGTTCCCTCTGACCAGATATATTTCTTCCAAGTCACAATCCTGAGCCTTAGAACATGTCCCCAGTTAAGTGCAAATAAACACCCTGGGGAACCCTGGGGATATGTCTCCTTCACTGGGATCCCAACACATATTTAACATATAGTTACTTGAATCATGGAAACCAAAATGCAGATACATTAAGGAAAATAACATCAGACTACATCAAGTGTTAGTTCTGTTTTGAAGATATTTGACGGTGTGAAAAGAAGGTAAAAGGCACCAAAATGTGATTTTTACACACTCAACACAGAAAAAGATAAGTCACAAATTGGAAAAATATATTTGTCACACATACTTCCAACAAAGAATTAGCATTGAGTACATACAAATAACTACTCAAAACCATATGGAACAAACAAAATGGTAGAAAGGAACAGAATATGTGAACAATCATCTCACAGAAGAACAATACATATGACCAATACACATTTGAGGAAACATCAAGAAAATGCATAATGAGACGCTTTTGATACCCATCTGGTTGGCAAAATTAAGAAGGATAGCAATATCAATTGTTAGAGGTGATACAGATCCACAGGATCGAGGGGGGGAGAGGAAAGTAGCATAACATCATTGGAAAAAACCGGCATTATCTTATAACGTTAAATAGTCATAGGTCCTGCAACCCCAAATTCCATTTCTGGGTATGTACTCAAGAGAAACATATACATATGCCCACCAGGAAAGGTGTACAAAAGTATTCACAGCAGTACTGTTCTTGGAAGCCAAAATCAGGAACCATTCCAGACAGATAAGAGAGATCCAGAGCACCGCACCATGCAGTGCTGTGAGGCACTCGGAACCAGTGACCTGCAGCCACACACAGCGACGTGGTTATCTCCCGGCATTACAATATTGTCGGAAAAAAGTTGGTTCCAGGCAACTACAAGCAACATGACTTCTTTTTCTAAAAAATTAAAAATAACCAACCAACCAATATAATCTTAGGAATGTACCTATATAAAATGATGTTAAAGGGAAAGATAAGCACAAGATTCAGAAAAGTGACTAGCTCACTTTGGGAGAAGCAAGCAATGAGCTAGAAAAGCCACATGGAAGAGTGGGCAAGACACGCAGGTGCTACTTCCTGTGACAGGAACGCACTCTTGGGTGTTTATGACCACACACACACACACACGCATGCACGCATGCACGTGCCAAAAGGAGGCTATATAAAGCTATACAGGCAATGACAGCGGTGTGTCAGGGACCAAAGATTAACCCAACTCTAAGCACTGAAAATATTATTTGATTATTTAGTGTTCAGGTCCCTTTGATGCATATTTGTATATCTATTTCATCACACACTCACCAGAAGAAAGTGTGAGGTGTTTTTAAATGGACAATTAAAAGCAATCTATTACTGTTATCATGAAGATGAAGAAGCAGCAAAACAGACATCCTACGCTGAAAATTCTTATCATCAAAACATAAGCAAGAGAGGAGGAACCTAGACGAATCTGACAAAGACAGAGAGAGCAGTAATGACCCAGCTCGTGTAACTTACCTGCAGTGTAACAGTTTTCCTAGAAAGGCAAGCCCCAGAGGGTGCAGGAAGGCTTAAGCAGAAGAGGAGACATCATCCAGGGTGGTAGCCCTCAATCTCAATTGCCTCAAAAAAGCAGCGGGTGAGTTTTGAGAAGATACAGATGTCTGAACCCAACCCTCTGAAATTCTAAAATCCATTCATCTAATTCAGGCTAATATCAGAATGTTTTTAAAAGTCCCAAGTGT
>PVKU01011006.1:0-47192 GCA_004027475.1 Anoura caudifer | reverse complement strand
AGGAGCAGCGGGAGTCCTGGAGGCCTGCTCTACTCAATCTTCCCAGAGCTGGGCCCAAACATGGCCGCCAACGCCCCCTAGGGGCTAGTGGAAGGATGACAGAACCTTAGGTCCGCAGGGATGGTGCTGAGCTCTGCTGGGACAGGGCCCCCCCACCCCTATCCCCTGCCCCTCACCTGAGCTCCCATTGGTGGATGCTGAGGCCTCTACCAAATGGGTGGCATAGCTGGCAGAAAAGGGAGGCCTCTGGCCAGAGACTTTTAGAGAAACTTTCTAGATGAGTACATCTGGCTGGCTGCCCCGCCTCTGCCTAGGCTACATCAGGACTGCCCAGCCCTGTCCTCAAGTCCAGCAAAAATGGGGAGGGTCGGGGCCTCCAATTGAGGGACCAGCTAGGCCTGCTGGATGTGGGTCTTTGCCCCCCACCCCGAGATCTGCATCTCTTTCAAAGCCCTGGTGCCATAGCCCACAAAGCTTCACCAAGGTGAAGGTGGTGAAGGGGAGGAGCTGGAGCAGGATTCTCACCAGCAAAGGTGGGAACTTACCTGCCCTGCGCCCCGCCCCCTCCCCCCACACACACAGTGTCCTCTGGCCGGATCTTGTAGTTCATTCTGCATTGGTGATAATTTTGCTGTTCAGCTGGGGGGTTTTCTGGCATCAGGGGGAATTAAGAGGTGACTGATTCTGTTCAGTTAAAAAGGCCAAAAACTTTATTTAATTTTCAGGGAAATACAAGAAGATGCATGTAAACATAAACAAAATACAAAACAAAACAACCCAAATCTTACAGTCTAGAAGCATGCCAAGACAGAGTATTTCTGCAGACCAAAGAGTCCCATCCAAGTGATGAAGGGCACCTGGAAAGTGGCAGGTCAAGGGGCTGGGTCCCTTCCCCAAGGACACTGCTTTTTTTGTGATGAGAACAATTAAAAACAAAACCCACGATTAAAAATATTAGAAACATGGAAAGAGTTTAGCACCACCATGGATCCTGGAAATTTTTTAGCACTCAGGTTGACTGCACTGAATTCAATGTCCTTTCCTTCAGCTTCTCCACTGAGGGGGGAAGAGGGAACCACCTCCCCCTGACCCCCATACAGCCCAGCAGGAGCTGGGAGGGGTCAAGTGGACACCACGGGAATCCGCCCCCCCCCCCGAAGTTCTGGAGCCCAGAGACATCCAGCAGTTCACATGTGGCCATGCATCCCACAAGCCCACACCGCAGGGGCCTGCCACTCACACCCACGCTGCTCGGATGCCACCTTCCTGCGGACTTCTGTGACTAGACCAGACGCAGATTCAAGAATGGTGGCTCTGTTTACCTTTCCTTCTCTGAAATAAACACTTGAGAGCAGTGTGTCTTGGTCATAGGCCATGAAAACCAAAGGGCGTACTCACAGATGAGTGCACGTTGGACCCCCTCTTCTAAGTCCCTCCAGTGGGCGGGGCTCAGCAAACTGAAAAAACCACAGGTGTCATCAGGGATACTTGAGAATGACCTTGGGGTCCTGGACCCCGAGGCTCCAGTTCAGGGGTGGTGAGTCCTGACCTCGTGGCCCATTTGGTCACTAGTCTCCGCTTCAAGCAGTTTGAGAGGCTAGCTCTGGACTGGACAAAGGAAAGTGGGCAAAACCAGCTGGGGACTTGGGAGACGGATGAATACACTGGAGCCAGGGCCTCCAAACTCAAATACAATTTGTTGCTGGTGACCTCCCCTCTCCTCTAAGTAATTCAGTGGCCATCCATTAGGAACCCCCTGGGGAGCCAGCCTGTGGCACAGCGAGCAGAGCAGCTGTGTCCCGTGGCTGGCGGCTTTCATGGCCGAATCCTGGGGCCTTCCCAACCTGCTCTGGCTGGACCCTTGGGTGTTGAATCACTAAATTCCCTCCTTACCTGCTCTCTTCTTCCTGGAACATTCAGAATCAACTGCTTCCTTCCTTAATAAAGACAAAACTGCAGACTCCAAACCCTCTCTCGGCCTTCTCACACTTCCCTCTCTGCCTAGAAGACATCCTCTTCCGGAAGCCGCCTTTCCAGGGAAAGGACGGTAGTCCCAGACACCCCACACATGCCACACATGCACATACTCATCTTGCCAACTTGCCTCTCGCTCACTTCCAACGTGCTCGATCCATCCTTTAGCTTTAAAACAATCCTTCCTTTCTCTCTCACCTCCTGAAGTCCAGCCCCATTGGCCAGATGGAACTGGGGGCAAAGGAGGGACCTTTAGCCCAGGGACCTGTTCTCTAAGGCCACTAGGTTCTACAGCTAGGATGGGAGAGGGGGCTGATTGTCAAGGTCAAGTGCAAACTTAAGATTAAAAAGATAGGACTGGGGTGGGGGTGGGGTCTCAACCTTACAGGCGGGTTGGGTTCAGGCTTTGGAAGGTAGAGCCCTCTGCCCAGTGTGTAAGCACCAATGTGCCCAATTTCTCGTCTGGGAGCCCAGGTGCACAGGACAAAACTGGAGGAAAGCTAACATCGGTGGGACTGTCCTGAAATGAGGCAATAGATCACTGACCCCGACCTTCTCTGATCATGGAGCATGAGAATCAGGCTACCCCACAAAAATCTCGGTAAGGTTGAGGGGGATCCCTCCACACTGTTCCCGTGGTGTTGGACGGGCCCAAAGTCTAGACTGAGGTGCTGACATCCACGCATGGCTGCCTGCCGAGCTCACTGGGAGCAGGTTCTTACCCTGACCAGCCTGCCCACCCTCAGAAACACAGGCACTGAGGGCCAGCAGCTCCTTCGTTACAGGGGCTTCCCATGGAGATGCCACGCATGGCAGTGGGTGGGAGCCGGGCTGCTGCCGAACACGCCTACAGGTGGTGGCCCACCTGATGCACCTCGGCGCTCCCACGCCCCGTGGCATCTCTCACACGCCCTTACATGGGAGCTGGGACGATGGCCTAGGCTGCTTCTGCTAGATCTGTTAATGCCAGTGTGAAGTTTCCAACTAAATACTTAATAAAATAATTACAAAAAATAAAAAATAAAAAGACACATTGCACTCTCCAGCCAGAATTGTGTGCGAAGAACACACACTTGCTGCCAGAAGCTGCGAGTCCTGGGGGGCCTGCCCAATGCCAAGGACGTGTACAATGGAGACAGCTTGCCTGGTGTTCTGCTTCTCTAACCCCATTTTATTTAGTTCAAGTGGGAAATGATCAACACTCACACGCGTGTGCGCGCACACACAAACACACACAATTTCTCAACAGCACGCGGCCCTCAAAAAAGTGAGGGAATCTTAATTCTTTAGCTACGTGGATGGTTCTCTTTCCAGAGAGCTCTGCGTCAAGATTCTCAAAGGCTGTACACAGATGTGCACACTCCAAGGAGAGACACCCACGCATGGGGCCACAGTCCCACTTGGCACGGAGATCCATGTTTGTACAGAAATTCACCAAACAGAAGGGGTGGAGCAGCGAGTGTACAGTACTGGAGGTGGAGGGAACGAGCGAGCAAGGGTATCCTTTGCAGTGGAGGAGCAGAGCTCCAAGGGCTCGGACCCAGAAACTTCCCATCCTGCTGCCTTCTCTACCTGTGCCAAATTAGGAGGGGGCTGCTTTGGTACCTGTTGTGGACAGTTCTGTCCACAGAGACATGAGCAGGCCCCTTGGATGCTTCTCTGAGACACTCTGGGGACTGTTGGGGTGTTGAGCAGAGGCGGGGCTCACTCCTCGGCCGAAATCATTGAGATGAACAGGTGGCCTGGGCTTAGCACCAGGCCCAGCTGCAGGCCTGTGGGAGTTGGTGTCTCACTGGGATATATCTCACAGGGCGGAAGGCACCTGCCTTCCCCAAAGATTTGACTACATCTAGGGTTCCTGCCCATGAACTGAACTTGAGGTTACATAGTTTTAGAAAGACTCAAACATACATCCAAAGGATCATGGCCCAAACATCAGGAGACGGGGTGAGAAAGGGCTGCTGAGAGTGTTTTAGGACAGGTCTTTCTGAGCAGCTGGCTGACAAACGGAAATGAAAACAAAGAACAGTTTCTGGATGCCCTTGCTCTGCTCTGTGGGCAGGGGCCCCAGGAGGTCGAGAGCCCCAGGCTACTTCCCTGAATCCCTTTCTTCTGGGTGGATGACACCCAACAGAAAAAGGGGCTGCCTGCTGGTGGGGACCCCTGCCACCTTGCCAGGGAAGCAGGGCAGGAGGGGGGAAAGATCAATACCCACAGGGCCGCCTGTCTGTTCTGCGGCTCTGACTTCTCCCAGCAGCCCCGCCTCCCTCTACCGACAGACTGGGCCTCTGGACCTCCCGCCCCTGTCCCCACAAGCCCTGGTATCCCTCTTGATAATATTGCACGTTTCCTGTCTCTCAGATTGTTTTCATTTTCGATTGAGAATGCAAAGTATTTGGAGGGAATAGGGGAAGTGAGTAACCTTAAAGAAATAATATATTAGTTAAATACAAAAAAAGTAGGGGTTACTTTATCTTCCCCCCCTTAAAAACAAAACAAACTACCAAACCAAGGTCTAACTTAAATAGTTCTACGCCTATTCTGCAAATACTAGTAATATGAAAATAATGCTTGACCAAAATTCCCTTGTCTTTTTTCCTTAGATGATAAGAGTAGTAACATGCCTTGCTGAGGAAAGCGATGGATAAAT
The DNA here is from genome assembly GCA_004027475.1 of Anoura caudifer. Lineage (NCBI taxonomy): Eukaryota > Metazoa > Chordata > Mammalia > Chiroptera > Phyllostomidae > Anoura > Anoura caudifer. The sequence goes on along the minus strand of PVKU01011006.1, from coordinate 42,568 downwards.
GCCAGTAAAATACGCTGCTCTAACATCTGAAAGTGATTAAAATGATTCTATATAATGCCTTCGTCAAGATGGAGGACTCAGGAGGAACAAAGAGAGGCAGTTGGGGCCAGGCTGGGGGTGGACGGGGCCAAGGGCTGGCGAGGCAGGGCCCGACCGCAGCTAGGAGCAGATGGCACACCTGCTGTTGAGGGTCCCCCCTCCCAGCTCCCTCTCGCCGCCTCCTTGGTCCCTTGGCTTAGTGGAAACAGCATGGCGGGGCCAGGAAGCCCAGCCAGGCCCGCTGTTATAAAGTGGGAGAGAGATGAAGACATTGTTTTCCCCTTGTCATAAAAGTCTCTCAACGGAAAGAAAAAGCACCAATGATGCATCTTCAGGCATTATATAAACCTCAATAATGACCTCAGAAGGGCTCATTATGATTAAAGTTGCAGTATACAGCCATACAATGTCATTTCACATTTTCAATCGCAACTAATGGAAAACTAGGTTTGGACACTGCTGAGATTTCATTTTTCCTTTTCCTTTTTGAGTCTGATCTGGTTTTCCTCCAGATGGGTCAGAGCCACAGGCCCCTCCCTCCTCCACCTGCCGCTAGCAGCACCCTCCAACGTCACAAAGCAGCTCAGTAGCTCTAGGGAAAGGCCCTCTTGCCCTGGGGAGGGCTCGTTGTCCAGGGGCACGAGGCCTGGTATCCCCTGGCCATGTCTGAGAGGGACTGGCATGCACCCTTTTTGCTTCAAGTATTAATATTCTCTTTCGGTTTGCAGGATTTGTGCTGTGCTGTGTACTAGGGGGTGATGGTGAGGGGCGAGGGGGCAAAGATGGGGCATGGCAATCCCTGTTCACTGCCCAAATCTACATGCTGCCACCAGGTGGCAGCATTCCCCACGTTTCCTGGATGCCTGAGCAACTCCCAGCCATCCTTAGGGCTGGGTGCCACAATGTAAACACGATGACCACACAATAAACTCTAATGGGGGTGGGTAGGAGTGCAAGCACTGGTGCAATTGGGGGGGGGGGTCTGCCATCCAACTTAGCTATGTGATTTTGGGAAAGTCGTTTCCTGTCCTCGGGCTGCAGTGACAGGAAGGGATGGGATTGCGTGACCTATGTGGTCACTTTTAAAGACCATCACTTAGAGCACTGGGGATCAAGGAGAGAAGGTCCTGGAGGGGTGGAGCTGGGGGAATGTGGGCCCTGCTGGTGGTAGAGAGCCCCGCAGGGCAGTGCAGACAGTGAGGAAGGGCAGGGAAAGACAGGCGCTGGGGAGCGCTGTGGTCCAGTCCGACTGAGATGCTCTGTGCTTGGCAGAGGTGCCCTGCACACCTTCCTGGCCTGGCCGTCGCGATGCTGATGGAACTGGCTCAGTGCAGACGTCTGAGGAGTGAGGCCGCTGGGGCCCCGCCCTGGAAGACAGCTCCGTGGAAGGTCCTTTCACCCGACAGTCACTCTACTTTTAAATTTTATTTTAAATAATCATAAATTACTTTTTTCTTTTAATAAATATGTGCTGCTTAAAAATGAGAAAAGTATATACTGCATCTTTAAGTAATGCACTTTGCTCTCTGGGTTTCTTTCCATTCTACCTTATTAAAGTGCATTAATTAAAAAAATAATGAACCACTTCTTTATCATTATTGTTCAAAGAAGTCCAAAAAATATTAATATGAAGACACTAAACCACTACTATTAGTACTGCAATCTAGCAGATTAACTCAACATCCTGCTCTATATAATACTGTCCAGCAGAAGAAAATAACTAATTTTGATTTTAAACAAACTCACAAACAAAAGGAAAAATCTCACCACGGCCCTTTAACAAAGAACACGAGCAGTCTGCTGTAGCTGCCAGGCATCAGTGTAGGGGACGAAGGAGGGCTGGGGAGGTCCCAAGCAAGGCCTCAGGGGTCGGGAGGGGGCGGATGGGGTACTGACGGCATGAGCCGCTGGGCCCCATGCTCATCTTCAGGCAACATGTACTTCCCAGGTGGGAAGCAGGGGTGGAGAGAGGGCCTTTCCTCCTCTGCAGAAAACACCAACCCTTATCCCAGAATTCTGGCAGCTGAATCGTGGCTGTGAGGCCTGATCTGTCCGAAATCAAAGGCACGTGTGGAGATCCACTCCTAGCAAAGGGTGAGTCCTTGGGAAGCCGCTTCGGCTTCTGGAGGGTCCCCTTGGAAACATCAACAATTGCAAGACCCAAAGTTGACAGGGACTTGATTCTCTCACTTCCATCTTTCCAGGGGCACTGCCCCTCAGGAAGACCAGGTCAGCTCCTGGCCCGGGGTTCTCCATCTTCTTGGGTAACTGCGGCATCTCTTGCAGGCTGGGGGGTGGCTGGTGGTGTTGCTCCAGTCTGGCCCAAGGGGCCTCAGACCAGGAGTGGGGCGATGGCCACTTCTCCATAGCTCGCACGTAAGGCGTTCAGTCCTGCCCAAGCGGGACGGTGTACACAGAACAGCGGTCACCCAGCGGCCTGAGAGCCACCTTTTCTCCTGAACAAGCCCCTCCTCCCTCCTGGGGTTGGGCTTCAGGTATCTGGGACCTGGGGCTTCTCCAGCCCCCGGTGCCGCTGGCAAGTGCCGAGCTCCGGAACTGTCCACACAGTGGAAACCAAATGAAATGACTCCGGGGAGGCATGTCAAACACAACCGAACAGCCTCCCTGCAAGAGTGCCGCAGGGGAGGCTGTCCATTGCTCTCCCGTGAGGCCGACCCTCCCTAGGCCCCCAAACAACCCCTAAAATAAGAACAAAACCCAAGGCCCAACATAAAAGCCCAAAATCAATAAACCTCCCCCAAAACATGCACAAGAACTGCACACCCAGAAATGTCCCAAATAAGGTCTGTGCAGACTGCGAGGAGACCCACGGCGCTGCCCATCCTCTCTGCTGACCAGGCCCCCCACGGGCGCCCCAGGCAGCGAGGGCTCTCTTCTCCCGGTCAGTGACGGCTAAGAAAGGTGGTCCCTGCTGGCACCTGGGGAACTGCTTTTTCTTCAACAAACAGACACTGATGGTGGCCTGGCCAGGGGCAGGCTGAGCTCATAGGACATGTGTCCAAGCCCCAAAGCTAGCGGTGTCTTTTGCCAGACCACCTGTGGTGGGTGGTGGCGATCCCTGGGCAACCGGCACAATTCACAATGACAGGTGAGGACGACACGAGGGCCACCTCTGGTGACAAGGTGCCAACAACTGGAACTGGGCACAGGAGGCCCCTTTGACCACGTTTTTCCCAGATCTGCAGCCATGGCATGGCTGGGGCCCCACAGGGCCTGTCCCCAACGGCACCAAGCCCACCAGCAAAGTCACAACGGTGCATGCATGGGGCTCAGCTGTCTCACCTCTGGTCCCAGGCCTCCCCTGCTGACATCCCAGGCCTCCTGCTGAAGATGGGCTGCCACTGGACCTTACCTTCCAGCAGGGGGACAGCCCGGAGGGGAGTATCCTTGAGGTCACCCCTTCTGCAGGGTTTAATGTAGCCCTCCCCCCACCCCCCTCCCATTTACCCTTTCCCGTTGTCTTCATTTCACCCCTCATCCACCCTCAGGCTGGAAGGACCCAAGCTCCCCGTTAGTTCTTTTTCTCCAGGTAGTTGGAGGGCACCCAGCCTTTGAAGGGCCTCGCCCCGTCCAGGATCTGGCAGTACCACCAGCCGTTGGGGTTCCTCTCCAGGACCTCCATGGACACACCTTCCTGGAAGCCCGCCGTCTCCTCGTCCCCCTCATAGTCCGCGATGGAGACATACACGTCTTTGAGATTGTTGTGGATGAACTGGGACTTCTCGATGGGCTTGGGGCGCACAGGGGACACGGGGATGCCATTGCGCTGGGCGGGCAGCAGAGGTGTGTCTGAGCCCTGGCTGGCGGCCCGCTCGGGCAGGCGGCCCTTGGCCTCTGCGGCAGCCGAGCGGGCGGTACTGAAGGAGGAGTTCCGGCGGACGCCTCGGAGGCCATCGGTGGCCGTGAGTGACTCGTTCCTCCGAAGGGCGCAGGACAGGTTGTTGTCCTTGGGTGGTGGGGACACGAATACCGACTGGGGCCTCACTGCCACCTGCCGAACACCATTCCTCATTTTCACCACCCCAGCCCCCGAAGTCTTGCTGAAGCCCCCAGGGGGCTTGGAGGGGATGGGGGGCGTGGCCCGCTTGCTCTGGTTGACGGTGTTCAGCGCTTGGACCCGCCTCTCAATCTTCTCCAGGCTGTCTGACTTGCCCTCCTGCTTGCCCTTGGCTGTCACTGTGTCTGGCTCTTTGCCAGCGGGGTCCGGTGGCTCATTCTCACCCAGCACCAAATAATGGGAAGGGGCCCAGCCCTCCAGCTCCCCAAACCTCACATACCACCAGCCGCTTTCCAACTTCTCAAGCACCTGCACCTCCACGCCTGCCGGGAAACTGATCTCTGAGTCTTGGACCTTCTGGTAGGCACTGCATGTCGTGTAGGAGGTGGCCTGCCCTTCCCGCCCCTTCTTGGTGGGACACGGGGACGTGGCAGCTGGGAGGGTGATGATGTCAGCTGAGCCTCTCCTAGACCCCTCATTGGGACCCTCGGAGGCCGCCTGGGGGGGCAGCTCTGAATCCTCACTCCTGGAACCCTTGAGACCTCCCCGGAGCTGGCCTGTGGGTCTCAGCTGGCGCCGTAAAGTGCTGATGTCCATCTTCTCTTGACTCTGGGACTCCGCTCTGTTCAAGAACGGCTTGGGCCGGACCGAGGGCTTGGCCCGAGCACAGGAGGTCAGTCCTGCCTTCAGGTCAGTATCCTTCTTCACCCCGACCTTGGGCGTTCCACGGATGCCTGCATCCGAGGCAGAACGGGGCTTCAGGTCGCTGCTGTGCTTGGACAAGGAGGAAGAGGAGGAGGAGGAGGAGCAGGTGGTGTTGATGGTGATGGATGAGGAAAAGGAGGCTGAGGAGTGGGTCTTCCCCAGCTCTGCCTGGGCGTTCTTCTCTGCCTTGAGCTTTAGGAGCGAGGAGGACTTGGGGGAGTCTGATTTGGGGGAGTTTTTCCTGGCAAGGGACAGTGGGGAGCCTCCTGGAGAGTCACTGTCCCGGGAGGAACGTCCGGCTGACAGGGTGTCCTCTGCACATGGCCGGAAGCCCTCATTCTCGTAGATGGTCTCCTCTTCCGGGGCCACATCCTCCGAAGATCCGCCGACCTTGAAGCGGGCCCGCTGCAGCGAGGAGGCAGGCGAGGGCCTGTGGGGCTGTGTTGGTCGCTTGTCCCCTGAGCCTTTGTCCTCCATGGGCTCCTCACTCAGCTCTGGCTCTGAGTCAAAGCCAAAGGCAGGGATGTCATACTCAGGCTCCTCGTACTTGAGCTTCAGTGGGGAACCCTGGCTCTCGCTAGTGCCTGCTGGACCCTCCTCAGCCTCCTTGGGCTTGCTGGGGGGTGCTGGTGGGGGTACCTTGGGCCGGGTCAGTGTGCTGGTACGGCGGCTCAGGTTGGGCTTCTTTCGCTTATCGATGTAGGACGCGGGGGCCCAGCCCTCCTTCTCGCCGATCTGCACGTACCACCAGCCACCTGAGTTCTTGTCGATGACCTGAGGGAAGGGACAGACAGGCCAGTGAGCGGGGAGGATTACTCGGACCCTGTGATGTGCCAGGCTACGGGCTTCATATTCTGGCTCTAGGAGACAGTAGCTCCATTTACAGATGAGCACACTGAGTAAGTGGCCCAGGACCCCATGCAGTAGGTGATGGGCTGGAATCAAACCTAGTTCTCTATCGTCTCCTAGGTGCGGGGGCTCCCACTATTCAAGTCCCCCTCCCTTGGCCGTCCAAGCCCCTGTCAACACTCTGGTAGAGCTGGCCTCCTCCTCGACCACTGCCTCTCCCCCTAAGCTGCTGCACTTAGAAGACATGCTGTTCCCAGTCCCTACAGAACCCAACTTGCCAAGAACCCACATGTATAAAAAAACTGCCATTCCACCATTCCACCACTCCCGTCCGCCACCCACCTCCAATATTACGAGCTCCTTCCGGTAACCCTGGAAAGGGTTTCTCAGGTCAGAAGAGAATGTGAAGATGCAGGTGAGTCGAACTGGGAGACGCGGCCTGACCGAGGCCAGAGCCTCCCTACACAGCCCTGCCCTATGTGCCCACTGCCTGGGGAATTCCACTAACTGAAAAGATTTCCTTGTGTTGAATGGTTTTCCTGTGGGATGGATGAGGGGCTGTCAGTCATTTCCATGTTAGTATAAACTAGTTCAAGGAGCTTCTCTCTTAATGGCTATTTGAGACTGGCTAAAGGCCAGGTGTGAAGTAACTGGTTGTGCTGGGGTTCATTTGGATTGGAGAACACAAAGGGAAGGTAGTGTGTGGTGGACACCCCAGAGAAGAGGTCCTGGGGAGAGGAAGGAGAAGCATGAAAACATTGGCCCTGGGGAACAGGGGCAAGGAAGAGAGGATAGAGACTGCCAAAGGCAAGCTCAGCCTTAGACCAGATTGCCACAAAAAAAGGTTTTTCTCGTCCCTCTGGTACTCTGTTCTGTCCTTCACCCTTGCCCACCCCATACCTAAACATCAAGCTTAGGTAGATCCTAAGTATGATAGTTCTGTGACGTTACAAGCTTTGTAGGTCCTTCCAGAAAACTAAGCACCAACAAAAGAATGATTTCTCTGGGAAATTTAGTTCCAATTCCAGGCATGTGATTTAAAACATTCAGAGTGGGGATATCACCTGTTCAATAGGCAGAGCCTGCCCAGTTAATCTCCTGACACTTTTATATGAATTAATTGGATTTTACTCCATTATTACACAAAGCCACTCAAGAGAAACAACAGAGTCACAGACCTTCTCTGTCCCCTGGAATGCCATGTTCAGCACCAACTACAAAGCAGTTTCATAAATGTCAGGAGACAGGCCAGGAGGACCACCCCAGGGCACGCTACCCCAGTTTGCAGAGCATGACCAAAGCCTGTGGGGGAGAAGCGGCTGCATCAGACACCAGAGGTGCCTGTGGTACAGATGTGGCCAGAACCCGGCTCCCGGCATCTTGCTTCAGCAGCCTGGACCATGTTCTCCCAGCAACGGCACTTCCTAACGTGCAGCCCCCTGGGGGCTCCTGGGAGACAGTGTGCCGGGGCCAACTGACTCTGGGCCGCGCTGCCTGATTTAGTTCCCTTTTAGAGATGCACAGTGACATCTCCATATCATGGGCTCTGAGAAGTTCTGCAATTAAAACAACAAAACTGGTTGAATTTTGTTGAACCCACCATCCTCTAAACTCACCCAACTACGGAAGCCCTTTGTCTCACGGCACGCCCATCACTAGCTCCTGTAATTCGCTTTGGGAAGGGCTTCTGCAAGGGAAGCACCGGGAACACTGGGCGGAAACGAGAGCCCTGGGCTCCCGCCCTGACTGCACTTCTTACTAGCTCCATGGGTCTTGTTTCTGTGCCGCTCCTGCTTGCCCCTCAGGATCAGTGCCAGCAAGACCCAAAAGAGAAACGCAGCAGGTCTCTGACAAGCCTGAGTTAAAACCCTCAGCCTCCTGGCCCAAGGCTCACCTCTGCCTTCTGTCCTCCCCGAAAGCTGATCCCATCAGAAATGCAGGACTGGAATTCAGCAATGGTGTAGTACTCCACCTCCACGGAAGGGGGCTCTGGTGGCTTCGGCAGCTGGAACCCCTGGGGTAGAGAAGGACTCAGTGAGCGAAACCCACCTGACCAGAACGGGGCAGGGAGCTTGGCAGTTACACCAGCCAGACAGCAGCTGACCTGAGGACGTACCGATCACCCGAGTCGCTCTCCTTCCTCGGATTCACTTGAGCTGTGTCTGAGCCTTCAAAATGATCACTCAGTAACAGCAATTCCCACCCTCTCTCTCTGGAGGTCCAGTTTCCTGAAGCCTCAACAGCTAGGTACCAAAATGAAAATGAAAAACCAGAGAAGGCATTGTAACAAAGTCTGCGCACACACTGTCTGGCAGGGAGGACAGTCGATTTCTTAAGTCTAAGGGAGAAGGCTGCAGGGGCGACAGCCGGCTACAGGGGCAGAGCTGGGGGACACAGCCGTCTCTATGGGTGGGGTGTGAGTGCGGGGGAGCGTGGGGCTGGGTGAGGAGAGCCCTTGGCCGGCCATCACAATGCTGCTAAACGCCGGCAAGCACTGAATAAAGCCCAGGGCCCACTGCCCTGCGGACCGTGGAGCACACAGGGCGACCTGTTTTTCAGATGCTGGCATGTGAACACCTAGACAAGGTTTGAGGACATTTAGAATTTGGCCATGGCCTTGATGTATGAGATTCATTTATTTTACAAACATTTGCTCCATGTCGACTGGGTGTTGGACGATGGTCTAAGGAACTGGGCATCCAACAGCGGACCTACAGGATGACCCCCAAGGCCTGACGGAGTGGAATTTCTAGCTCACCCATCCTCTATTCTGGCCACAAGTTGCTTGGTGCCTCCCCATTCCTCCCAGTGTGTCCTGGTATCACACAAAGGGGTTAAAACAAAACATTTTTTGAGTGAAGATGCGTGAGTGGGAGACTAGGGAGGGGAAGTGGCCGGGTTGTAACAAGAAGACCTGGAAAGACCTCTGCCTTGCAGCTGGGCACGTGTGAGCTTCAATCCCAGCTCAGCCATTCACCAGCTGCACGGCCTTGCGCTTGACCTCTCTCAGCCTTAGTTCCTTCATCTATAAAACGGAATTAAGGTGGGGTCACTGAGAGGATTACTGAGATAATGTAAACCCTAACTTCTGGCCCAGCCAGGGCCACAGGAAGAGAGAAGCCAAAGCTAAACACCACCCTGTCCTCTGCACCTTCCTCACCCTTCGAGGCAAGTCCTGATCCAGCTGGTGACAGCTCAGCTGCCCGGGGTCAGAGCGAAAAAAGGCTGGGAAGAAGCTGGTTTTGAAAGAACTGGGTAGGACTCAGCAACATCCTCTGCCCTGGTGCCTGGCCCTGAGCAGATGTGGCCCCAGCCCAGCCCGGACCCTGGCCAAGTGGGATTCAGCCGGGCCTTGCTGGAAACAGCAGCTCTGCCTCTGCAAGCCCTGCATTTGGTAAGCGTGGAAGGAATTACCGCATTCTTGCCAAAATCAAGTCTGCCTGAAAGTAATTAGCCTGGGCTGAGAGAAAAGGCAGGGAGAAGTTGCTGGTTAGCTGTGCGCAGCACAAGGGAAAAGGGAGTAGAAACCCCAGGGGGGCTGATGGCCAGGACGAGCTCGGTCTCATTTCCAGGGGCCACCTCTTCAATAATCCTGTCTGCCGAAGGCCCGCTTCCCCAGGAACTGCTGCCCATCCCTGGGTGGATGTCACTGATCGCAGTAACCCTTGCTGTTAGCCCAGGTGTGGCTTCAGAAGTGTGTTTCTGTGGGGTTGTCGCAGGTAGTGCTTCTGACAGTGACAGCTGACACAGGAAGTGGAACCTGGCTGCCAGCCTGCAGCACACAGCGTCTCATCTCAGCCTCACAGCAGCCCCAGCAGATGCCCGGTGCCGTCCCCATCCTACAGATGAGGATGCTGAGGCTTGCGGTGCGTATGCAGCTTGCCCTGGGGGTAGCTGTTGCTAAGTGTCAGAAGTGGAATATGAATCTACATCTGGCAGACTTGAAGCCCCCTTCTTTCCACTGTATCCCACTGCCCTTGATAACATCCTCTGTTCTAGGGCTCTCGGCCTGCCACCAGCACGGCTGCTGGCCCGAACCCAGCACCCGGAGTGCCCATCAGCCTCCTTGACAGTCTGGGTACCAGGAAGCCCCACCCACAGAAGCCAGGACCCCAGCAGCACTGAGCATCTGTAAGCTCCAGCACAAGCCTGTCCTGGTGATTGACGCCAACCCCCCTCCAACTCCTGGAGGGTGCTCAGTGGTCTGCCCTCCACTCTCCCCCCTCTGGCCTCCACCACCTCCATCCGGCATTCCCCAGCAAGGAAGGCAGAGCTGAAAGGTGTCCAGGCTCACATGGAGAGCTGCATTTCAAGCCCCTGGCAATGCCCTGGCTGGACACTCTTGCTGGCCAGTCTAAATGTTTATGTCTGACAGTGCAGTGGCCGGGATGGATTTATTTAGCTTTGCAATGCAGAGCATTTTCAATTATAAACTGTCTAGCTGGTCCCCTGCCCCCCAAAAGGTTGGGGTCTGCAAGCTTTCCTCTGCCCCCAGCCCGACATAACTGGAAGGGACCAACAGGCTCTGCGGTGAGACAGCCAATTAACAGAGGCTACTATAGCACACCCCCAGAAAAGGAACCAAACAGGGAGAAGAGATACGGCACACATACCAGGCTGGATTCTCGGCGAGGTGGAGGCCTAGTCCTGAGGTTTGGGGAGCCTAGGAAAAAAAAAACATGGCTTAGAAAATGCCAGCCACACACTGGGGAACACGGCCTGCCCCTGCCTTCCCTCAGTGTGACCGCCTCCTGATTCCATACCACACTCACGAAGGACCCACACTCTCAGTCACACAGCACTGTGGTTAGGTTTCCTCAGTAGGAAACCTCAGAGCTCTCAGTTGCTTTGGCTACGCTTCGGGGGGGCGGGGGGTCCACGGGCTCTCTGCAATGCTGTGCACATTGCAAAATGGACCGACCCAGAGGAGTCATTTTTTTAGGAGAAAGGGAGTACAGCTTTATCAAGGTATTGGGTTGGCCAAAAATTTCGTTTGTTTGTTTTTTTCCCATAAGATGGCTCTGGTAGTACTTAGCCATCTTTAACTTCATTTGAAACAATTTTGTTAGATTGTATTATGACAGCTGTCATATCAGTGTGCACTTAAAAAAGCTTATCAAAATTGGTGAATTTTTGTGTAGCCATTTTAACACTGAAGATGGAAGAAAATAGGCAACATTTTCAGCCTGTTATGCTTTATTATTTCCAGAAAGGTAAAAATGCAACTGAATCACAGAAAAAGATTTGTGCAGTGTGTGGAGAAGGTGCTGTCACAGATTGAATGTGTCAGAAATGGTTTGCAAAGTTTCAGGCCGGAGATTTCTCGCTGGACGATGCTCCACAACGGTCGGGTAGACCAGCTGAAGTAGACAGTGATCAAATCGAGACATTAACTGAGAGCAATCAATGTTATTCTGTTATGCCGCACGGGAGATAGCTGATGTACTCAAAATATCCAAATCAATAAAGTTATTGGTGAAAATGAAAATGTATCTTTTATTTTACAGAACTAAATGAAATTGTTGGCCAACCCAATATATAGATTTTCAAAGCATGGAGTAGACACCGTGTCTATTTCGTGCTCACGACTAAATCCTTAGCAGCTAGTACAATTCCAGGCAAGAGGAGAGGCCCTCAAAAGATTTCCCTACACAATGGGCTACTGCTTGGGTATAAAAAAAGAAGAAGAAAATTTTACCCTTTGCAACAGCATGGATGGACTTGGAGAACATTAAGCTAAATAAAATAAGTCAGTCACAGAAAGACAAAATACCACGTTACTTCACTCATATGTGGAATCTAATGAACAAACAAGCAAAACAGAGACAGACCCATAGATGCAGGGCAGGATGACAACCATGGGGGCTTGTGGGTGGAGGGATCAAGCAAAAAGGAAAAAGGACTCATGGGCATGGACAACAGGGTGGCGACTGCGGGGGAAGGGGGGCATAAGGGGGATAAATGGTAATGGGGAAAATACAATAAAAAAAAAAGGATTTCCCAATGGCCTGCCTAAAAGATTTCAGGCACGGAGCAAACTTAACCAAGTTTAGAACAGAAACAGCTTTCCTCCAGATTTTAAGGCTGGACACAAACAGAAGCTTGTCCCTCATAATAGAGAACAGTTTAACCCTCAGCCGAAGGCACTGTGAGCCAGAGATGCGTGGAGACTCAGAGCTCGCCAGAGAGCAGGGTTTCTCCTGTAGGAATGAGGAGAATCCTGAAGAACATCCCTTAAAAATATGCTTGTACAGAGAGGTAAAGCCACCCCATCCAGATCTTGTAGGTTTCTAGAAATTCATGGAAGGCAATCAGGAAGGTGGGGGAAGGCCCAGGAAGATGCCCCTCTTCGGCAAAGCAGCCTGGCATCTACAGCCCACATTTCACAGCCCGGGACTACACTTGTCTGCAAAGGGGGCATCCCTGGCTCTCCACTAGAGAAGGGAATGCTAGCAACTTATATACTGATGTCAATTATCTTCAGTAGAGGGTTCAGGAGGAAGTGCCTTGTCCACTCCTGTATTAGCATGACACCAGTTGACAGAGTGAGGCTGGGGTCAGGGGTCCATCTAGATCTCAGGAAGCAAATGATGTGGGGGTCCTGCATGCCTTTCTAGCTTTCCCTGTACTCCATGCCCACTCCATAAATATCTTTGCAGCAAGGACCCGGGGCTCATCGAGGTTCTTACTGATCTGGGCCCTCTGAGGGGCAATCCTGGCCACGGCCGGGGAGCTCTGGGCCAGCTTGGAGACGGTCCTCTCAGGGACCGCCAGGGCGCTGCCGTTGGAGGCGTTGCAGAGGATGGGCAGGCTGATCTCCTTCTTGGCGATGGGGGCCTCTGGGCCCTCGCCTTCAGCTGGTGGAGTCTCTTTGTCCCCCGATGCCTTTTTGTTCAGCAGGTTGCTGATCTCCATGATGTTCCCAATGATCTCTACTGGGCCCGCCAAGTTCTTCTTCCGTGCTGGCAGGTCTTCCTTGGCCTTCTTCAGGTAGGATGCTGGTGCCCAGCCTTCTTTGCCCAGGTATCTGTGGGGGAGGAGTGGGACATGGGTCACCAGAGCGCTAAAGCCGGCCCTCGCACCCCGCCCCCAGGCCCAGGCTCCATCTGGCCTTGCCCAGCAGAGCTGTTTCGACCATGTTCAGCAGACATGTGGCAATCCCTCTGCTCCGGGGAGACCTGGAACTGAGGGCAGGTGGAGAAGATACCTAGAACATTGTTTCTGACTACCTCCTTATTTTTTGCCCAATCCCTCCTGGTGTGAGTTCCCATACTCTGCAAATTCAGGCAAATGCAGGACCTCCCGGTGAGAAGATTCTTCAAATTTTGGGTTGCCCGAAAGGTAGGCTTCATAACAGCCTGCTACCTTGCAGGCTGAATTCTGGAGGGGAATTCTGGAGATAAAAAATAAGATGTCTACAGCTAAATGTCCTATTGGAAAGGGAAGTATTATCAGAGAGGCAAAGAGGTAGCCCAGGTGAGTTAGAAAACCTGAATTCTGATCTATGGTACCTTGGACAAGTCCTTACCCCGGAGCTAAATTGTTTTCTCTTTGGAAAAATGCAGGGATAAAGTAACTGCAAAAATTTATCCAGAAGGATGAACGCATTGAGACCAACTGGGAAGATATCTCTAAAGAAGAGTGACTGAGGGGGGAAAGATCCATACTATGCAGATGTAGCAAATGGATCAAGTTCATGGAACAAGTCCACAAACGGACAAACGATAATGGGGACCTTCCTACTTTCCTTCCTTTCGTTGATATTTTTTTTAGAGAGAGAAAGGGAGAGGGAGAAAGAGAGTGACATATAGTGAAATCTATTGTTCCCCTTATTTGTGCATTCATTGGTTGATTCTTGTATGTGTCCTGACCAGGAACTAAACCTGCAACCTTGGCACATCGGGACGATGCTCTAACCAACTGAGCTACCCAGGCAGTACAAAGGGAAGATTTCTAATTAGTGCGGTAAGGATGGATTATTCAGTAATTGATTTGGGGACACCTGATTATCTAGTTAAGAAAAACTAGTGAGACCCTGGCCTCACACCCTATAGTAAAATTAAAAATGCAAGTTGTGAATACTTGCCTAATCTCGAGGGGTTAAGAAACCTTTCTAAATGGGATTCCAAAGGCTGAAACCATACACGAAAAGACTAAAGCACGTGGCGGGATAAAATGAAAACTTTTGGGACTAGAAAACAAAACAAAATGAAAACAAAACCTGAAAACCCCTAAACAGGAGAAAAGGCAAAACACAAGGCTGCCTTAATTTATTGCTCGATGACTTCTGAAAACAAGCTGTCCCCTTTTTTCTCCCGTGGTGCTGAGCTTCTACCCAAACCCACTTCCCAGCCCAGCAGCTGTCACTGCCCCTGAGTTGGTTGTAATGTCCCCGTCTGCTTCCTGGGACACAGCTGGCTCTCTGGAATGGCTCCTCCAGGCCAGATGTCTGACAGCCCCTCCCCCGCCTCCCCATCTGACCTTCTTCTGGTGCTCTCATTAGGTGGGAGAAAAAGGAATGTGAAAGTTAAAGCTTCTATTGACGACATGTCTTGAGCCTTGCTGGAAAGCTCAGGTAGGGGTCACTTCTTCTGTGCTCGTTGCAGAAACATGCAGGAGGAGGAGCGGGAGGAGGGAGAGGCCCGTGTGGGATCTGGGAGGCAGACATCCGTGCACGAAAGTTGGAAACCAGGGAGCTGACAGGCAGAAGCACAGAACTTCAGGGCAGGATGGAAACAACTAGTCGAGATGCCTCATCTTACATGAGGCAACCACTGAGGCTCAGAAAAGCGAAGCATGTAGCAGGGGGTCACACAACTAGCTGGTGGCAGCATCTGGCTCAGACGCTGGGGCTCCTCCATCTTGGAGAAAAGAGGATGTGGAACCCGCTGGCCATGGCAAGCACTTTCCTGTGAGAACACTGCTGAGGGTGGGCCGCGGGGCCTTATGGGAGTGACGGTCGGGCCAGCCACTGCCCCGAGTGCTCCCACTGCAAACCCTGTGTGCTCCTTCAGTGTTACACGGATAAAATTAGATCCCAGGCAGAGAGAGGCAAGGGAATCGGGATCGGCTGTGTGTGTGTGTCTGGGTCCAGCTCTGCTCACATCTGCTTTCCAGCTCTGGAGCATGGAATGATGCCAGAGGGAAGCCAACTGGAAAAGGAGAGATGGAGAAAGAGGGAGGGTGTGTGTGTGTGTGTGTGTGTGTGTGTGTGTGTTGGGGGGGCGGGCAGAGAAGAAAGACAGGAAATGAGGATCAACACAGAGCCTGGAATGTTGGGAAATGGCACATTTAAGGGGGTGTCTGACAGGCTTCTTAAGGTGGAACCTTTTCAGCAGGGTTTTCTCAGCTGAAGCTCCCGCTGGCTAACGGGCTAGGCCCTTGGGACAAGAGGCAACTAGAAGGAGCAGCACAAAGTGGCTTTATCGGTCATGTTAGAAAACTTAAAAAACCAAACCAAACAAAAAGCCAGCAGCTTTATAAGATGACTTCCAGGCAAGTGGTGTTGGTGCCCAGTGGCCAGAACATCCGTGGGCCTCCCAATCCATGCACATGGCTGCTGGGCATATGGGCTGGCTCTAGTCTGTGCTTCCATGACAGTGCGGGGGCCTGGGGCAGTGGCTTTGGGCAGCACATGTCCAGGCACACAGCCCTGACCCACCTAACAGGACAGAAAGAAAGGGACACCTCAGCCCTCCTGACTGCATGCATGGGGTCAGGGCAGCTATGTCCTGTCAGGTCACACTAAAGTTCAATCCCCTGAGGCTAGTGACCTTCATCCTACCCATCAGCACAGACCATCACTGGCAGCTGGTCAGTTGTGGTCTGAAAAGCCATCTCGTGAGTGCCTGTGTCACCTCGGTCACACCTGTCCCCGACACAGCCTAGAACATGCATCCTGCCCACATTGAGTCTAGGGTTCCTTGGGTGTGGTGGGCGGGCGAGGTGGTCCCCAAAGCCCACAGATGTGGGACTATCTCTGCCAGGCTGGTTACGGAGGGAGAAGAGAGAAACTGGGCAAAACCATCACATCTGAGTGAGTCCCCCAAGAACCAAAACATGTCCTGAGGGTGGCACTGGCCTTGGAGTCCCAGGGCAGAGGGGACTGGATGGGCAGGACTTGGTAGGGAGGGGCAAGTGAAGCCCACGGGTTTTGCTTCCAGGAGTATCGGGAAAGCTCCCCACTCCCCTCCCTTTACTCCCCAATGGGTTTCTCTGCTGCTGGAGAGTGTGATTAGGCCCTGGAGAGGGAGAGGTTGGGGAGGAGGCCTGGGCTCAGGCCCCACTTCTCCTTCAGCTGTTGCCACCACGTGAGCCAGCAGAGTGGGACGGCTCGGGACAGAGCCGGAGTGCTGAGCCGTGGGCAAGAGGGGTGGCCTGCTGGGGCCTCAGCAAGGACCACGGATGCCAGTGCTCCAGGTGGCCTGAGCTGTGGAGCACAACAGGCAGCCAAAGCTGGACGCAGAAAACCACACTCAGATGTACTGGACCCTCTGGGCAGTCTCGTGGGAAGGGATTGCACCACCGCCTGCAGGCTGAGCCTGGGCCCCTGTGCCCTGCTGGCCGCAGCTCAGCTCCGCTTTACGTGTCCCAGGGCAGAAACTGCCAGATGAGCTCTCTCTGTTCAAGCCGGTCAGCTGCACAGACTCAGCATAGCCAAGTCCAGTCCATGGGTGCAAAGCTGCCACTGGTGTTTACTCCCCATCTGGTGTCTACCTGCTCTGCTGCTCAGGGCATCTCGCTCCTCTAAAGGGGCTCCTACCTGATGTACCACCAGCCCTCCAAATTCTTCCTGATCACCTCCACGGTGACGCCCTTCTCAAAGCCAATCTCGTCCTTGCTTTGGCTGGTGTAAGGCTGCACAGTGACATACTTCTCCTCTGTGGGTGGCAGGCAAAGCAAGAAAGCACAATTATTTGAGGTCGGGATGTGGGTCCTCCTTGCTATCTCTTCCTGCCCCCTGGCATGGCCTTTGCTTAGCTGGTTGCCAAGGTGCACTGGCTTTTCCAGGGAAGAGAAGGGAAGGAGCCAGGCTACACTGCCGCTCCCAGTGTGTGCCAAAGCCACAAGGTGTTTTGGCAAAACCCTGGGCAACCCAGAGACTCTCCCAGCCCAGTAACAGTAGCCAGGCTGCCAGGACCTGGAGTCCTTACACCTCAGAGGTTCCCTGAGCTGAGGGCAGGGTTAGGAGGAGCCTGCCCCTCATGGGGCCTGTGTTGGGAAGTCAGAGATCAACCCTGGGTGTCCCCTGAATGGGCCACACTTCCATCTGTCCTGGACTTGCTCTCCTAGCCCTTCCACCTCAACCCCTTAAATCCTTCCTGTCTGATCTGAATGCTCCAGAGGCCCATCCTCAGTGAAACCTTACCTGACCACTGATCTGACCACCTACCTAACCCTATAACTTCCCCAAGAGGACTCCAGGGAACACAAGTTCAATGACAGAGGTTGTGTGTGTCTTGTTAAGATGAGGGTCTCATGGCCCAATGAGCAGGGGCAGCACTGAGGGCAGCCCAATCAGGCAGGACCTCCTGGAGCCCTGAGTGAGCCCATGTGTCCGTGCGTCATTTGGGGGACAGTATGCTGACCTCACCACACAGGACAGCAGATCCCTCCAGGAAGCTGCCTGCTCTGGCCTCATGGTCTGGCTATGGGCCTTGTTCAGGGTTTCCCAGGCCATGGGCAAGAGACACCTTGTGGGAGCTCAGGAAAAGCTTGGGAGGGCAGGCATGGAGAGGCTGGGCCACATGCGCCTTCCCTGGTTCCTGCAGCCTCTCTCCTGGCAGGGGCCCTGCTGCCTCCATGTGGGTCCTTGCTCAGGCTTCCAGGGAAGTGATGCTTCTCTGTCTCCTGGGGGCAGCTCTGCTCATCTCCATTAAGTCCCCGGACAGCCAGACCCACAGCTGGCTGGCCACAGCAACCCTGTGCTCTAGGCGGAGAGCCTCCCAGGGAGGCTCAGGCCTCGGGAGGAAGTGCACATCCCCACCCTCACTGTCCGGATGAACAAGGAGCAGCAGAGTATAGGTGGGGAAGAACTGGCCACCTGATCACACCCACTTGAGGGGGTGCCCTGAACCTATGCTGTCTTCTCTGGGGTGGGTGCCCCCCCACCCCAACGACACACAGCAGCGACTCCAAGTGGACTGTGCTGTATACGGATGAAGGGGCAGGCAAGGCTGAGCAGGGCACTGATGGGGAAGCCTTCTATGAGCTCAAAATAGTAGGATGCTGGCACAGGACACTGGTCTGTAAGACGCCTGCCCCTTACCTCCTGGCTCCCAGCTGTGACAATCACCCTGATCCTCAGCTGGACCATGGAGGGCAGCCTGCCAGAGCGTCTGGCAGCAGTGGGGGAAGGGACAGCTGCCACCCCAACACCCTGTGACAGGAAGGCCATCTGTTCCTTCTTCCCTGGATTATCGGGGTCCTGTCTGCGGCCCTGTCCCAGGCCAAGATAGCAGCTCCCTTTGGGACAGAGGCAGCTGCCCTGCCAGGCTGTGAGGACAGAGCCGATGGGCCGCTGGCCGAATCTGAAAGGCTGCCAAAAGGCGAGAGGTGGGTGATGGCCCATGGGAGTCTCTTCCACTGCCAGCCTTTCTCAGCACTGACTAGCTCCTGGAAGCTTTCGGATTCCAGTGCGGCCATGCTGGGGAGAGCTGCCAAGGCCGCCTGAGAACCTCCTTCAGCCAGATTCTGATTTGGCCTTTGAGAAGTTCAGTGTTCTACAGGCCAACCCTCCACTCTCCTGCCTGCTCCTGGTCCCGCTCCATTTTCCAGTGGGGCACGGTATATCCTGGCCCTGGCGGTGGCCCGAGGGCCAGCGCCAGGCCCCGGGAATCTAGAGTTCTGAGGTTAGGGTGAGGCGAGGCCTGCAGTCCACATTTTGCCTTTGCTCAGCTGGGCTATTTTTAAAAGCTTGTGGTTCAAGCAGGAAGCCATCATTAAAGTTTTCCTAGGCAAAGTTGCTTTTGCAGAGAAAAATTACAGTCCTTCTCCTGGGAAGATCAGAGGAGCCCTGCCCAGCCGCAGGGCAGAGAACAGGGCCTAAACCGTGTCCTGTGGGCTCAGGCCCTGGAGCTGCCAGGCCGGAGCACCGGCCTCCACAGCCCCCCAGGGGGCACGGTGAGGACAGAGCCCGGGGGCCATGTAACCACCCTGCTTCCCCTTGACCCTCCTGGGGTGGGCAGAACCAACCATGGCGGCTTCACCCAGTAAAGCCAAGCTGTTCCTACAAAAGGCCCTTTTCTTGGTGGCCCTGGAGCTGACGTGAACCCAGCTGTCTGGGGGTTGACGGGCTCGTAGTAAGACATCTGGCTGGTCTAGCCCTGTAGCTGTGTGGGTTCCAAGTGATGACAATTCAGAGCCCTGGCTCCAGGCAGGACACCTCTTCCAACGGGTCTGTCTGGGGGCCTGGTTTCTGCCACGGTTGGCTTGGGCGGCGGAGGTGTGGACTACTGCCGTGTGAACACGTGCCGCTTGGGACTCAGGCCCCCAACCCACGTTTCCCCAAGGAGGAAGCAGGGCCAGCCCCTCCGAGAGACCAGCACCACCCACCCCAACTGGGGGCCAGATGGGAGGAGGCCCAGCTGGATGGAAGTGGCCTTGGGCATGGCTGAGTGGCTCGGGTTGGTGAGGGTCTCTAGAAGAGATTGATTGCCCCTTTGGAGCTGGGGTTGAGGGAGTGGGGACTAGAGGTTCTGGGGGCACCTCGGGGCTTCTGAAAAGACTGAGGCCGTGGTGACTCCAAGGATGGTGGCAACCCTGCCACAGGAAGGGCTGGCCAGGCCGCCCACTGGGTGAGTGGGTGGGTGGCTGGGGGAGGTGGACAGGCCTATTTTGGTTTTGGAGGCAGGGGCTGGAGAGCCCTGCAGTTTCCAAACCACAGACGCCTCCTCTTTCCAAACACTTTCCCCTCCGTCAGCAGTCTCCCCAGCTCCCCTCCTGGCCCCCACAACTTACCCAACCCCGCTGAGAGGGGCCTTTGGACTCCACAGGCTGCTTAGGCAAGGGAGCAGGAGTGGAGGCCCCAGGGAAGCGCCGATTCTCTCTTGTCTAGTCATACGTGACCCACTGCCTGATTCCCCCCCCACCAGCTCAGCTCTTTGCAGCAGTGTCTCCCCGCCAACTTCCTGCGAGCGTTTCTTGGCTGCCTGACTTAACTTAGGGCTAAGGCTGGGAAACAATATTGTTTAGATCTCTTATTTAAGAGAGAGAAAATGGAGTCATGGGCTCATATTTGCATTCTCATGGGTGACCGAAGAATCATGTATTTGGCCGGGCGTTGGGCCTGTGGCTATGTGATACGTGTTCATGTGTGTGTGGCATGGGGGTCATGTACAGGAGCCTCTGTGAGGCTGTGTGTGTACTTGCATTGCTGCAGAGCTGGCTGTGTGTGGTTGTGAGCAGTTGGTGTGCATGCTATTTGTGACCATCTCTGTGTGGTCGCATAGGTGGAACTGTGGATGTGGATCCGTGAGTGGCTGTGTGCACAGGCCCGTGGGTGTGCATCTGTGGGGTGTGATGTGACAGTGTACTGTGGCCACCAGGGCTGAGCAGGGGTGGGTGCTTCGCTGGTCATACGTGTCCACATGGTTGTGGAGACAGAGCTGTCGGGGTTCAGTGTGCGATGGGGTTTGGAGCAGATGCTGGAGGGGGTGGGGAAGGGTGAGCCCTCCTTCCTGCTGCTTTTTCCAGGCTGATGTCCCACTGTCCTTTGCCACCAAGGCTTGGGGCTGTGTCCCAGCATGGTCCCATAACAATGCTGTCCCACCCATCCTAGCTCCAGGGTGCGTTTGCTTTGCATTCCACCTGTTCCTGCTGTTTCCGCAATTCAGCCCCCCATCCTGTGCTGGCCTCCAGGGTCCAACCCACAGTCCTTCCTCAGGACAAGCTGGGCTCCTCAGGACCAGGGCTCTGAGTCCAACACTAAGCCAGCCACAGGCAGTGGCCACCCCACAGTCCAGACTTCCTGCTGCCTGGGGCTTGGGGGCAGATACCAACAATGGTCTGATGTTTGTTCAGGAATAAACTTCGGGTAGGGGTACAAGTCACAGGGCACCCCTGCCATTCTAGAGAGGCCAGTGCTTATCACTACCCCCTCAGCTGTGCTGCTACTCCCCGAGGCAGGAGGAACTGGCCACCCGCTGCTGGGGGTGTGATGTGTAGGGGTTTGTTCAGAGACCCCCACCCACTGTGTCCCAAGTGCCTGGAAATTAGAAAGGCCCTGAACCTGCAGATGTCTTGGTTCCTGACCAGTCTGCATGGCACACCAGGGGCTTCCCTGGAATCCTCTTGGTCAGCAGCCTCCCCACCCCACAACTCCAAGTCCCAATGGCTAGTGCTAGAGATGCTGGGGGCTCCTGGCTGGGCCTGATACCACCATCACAGGGGCCAGGCTGGGTCTGGCCCTTGATCCCTTTCTGGTTTCCTGCGAGCTGGCTGATGGAGATGGGCTGTGGGCTGGCCCTTCCTCCTACTCTGTCCCTAGGCAGTGCTGGAACAGCTCTGGCTGAGGGAGCGCCTGCTCGGAGGAGGAAGGCAATGAGGTGAACGGGTGAGAGAGAGTGTGTGTAATGGCCCAGGGAGAGATTCAGAAACACTCAGTTCTCTTAACCTGCAGCTCTGAGGCAAGTATGGCCTTTCGTCAAGCTTGGCTGCCCCCACAACCGTGTCCTAGGTCCCATGACCCCCACCCCCAGGACACTGGCAGAAGCCAGAGCCACCTCCAAGTGCCACCCCAATTCCCAAGCAGACCCTGTGCCCACCCCCTCCCCTGCCCGCAGTTGCAGTAGGCAAGAGAAAAGCCTGGGCAGCAGGTCTGGGTGAGGAGGTCACAGGGCGGAGCCCGGAGAGGAGGACAGGTGTTAGTGAGAGAGGGAGCAAGAGGCGGTGGCTGCAGGTGAGGAGAAGCTGGCCCCACGGTCACCTCGGTTGTGCTGCCTGTTGACCATCCCGCCCAGGGTCCACCGGCGATCCAGGCGCCGCAGATGGGCCTTGCGTCTCTTGGACACTGGTGTGGGAGGTGACGATGGGACACGCGGCCGACAGGCACCGGCGGAGAGAATGGAGATGGAGATGAGATGGGATGGGATGGGGCAGGAACGGATGGTGGGAGGGGAGGTTCCCATGCCCAGGTCGGTGGCACACACCTGCTGGATGGGGCACCGCTGACCGGTGACGCCAAGGGCAGGTGGGGAAAAATTCAACCAAAGCCAAAGGGTACGCCCCCCAAGCCGGGGATGGGCTGAGAATCTAGAATCCCAGCGGCTAGGAGGTGAGGGGGGTCCTTGGCTCTGGCCTGTGAAAGGATGACCCTCTGCTGCAGCCCCAGGGAGAGGTCACTGCCCTCGCCATGGCTGGACAGTGCTGGTTCCTGGGGTGGTGTGGGGCCACAGCAGACCGGGGCTCCCCACCCCGCCACTCACCAAGACCTGCTAGTGAACCTGCTGCCATGTGCCAGGCACCATGTGTGGAAGAACACGTGTGTCCAGGGGACACTTGGGGTCCCTTCCTCGCAGGGCTTATAGCTCTCACTGTTCTGTGTATACAGTGACCCCCCTCCCCCAGGACTGAGTCTGTTGAGGGTGAAGGCTGGGCCTCTGCACCCCCAGGGCCCACCATGAGGCCGCACACACGGCTGATCCCTCAGAAATGGGGCAAGGGAGGTGCACACGTGGGCAGAGGCCACAGGCCCTGGCTCTGCTCCATCTCCATTTGGATTCCTGATGAAAGAAGCTGCCTCCCCGGCTTCTCCCAGCTCCAGAGCCCTTTCGTCCAGACCACCCACCCTGGGGCGGTGCCCTGTGCTGGTCGTCTGGTTGCTTTGGCCCAGCTCCAGATGCCCCCTGCCTTCCTATGGGACACCAGGCAGCGCAGACACCAGACTGGGACTCTAGGGCGTGAAATGGCACTGCAGGAGGAGGGTACTAGGCTGCCCAGGTCTGGGGAAGGGAGGCCGGCAGCTAGAGTCACAGAGAAACTGTCGGGAAACACCTGAGCCAACTGCTGCCAAAGCTGCCTGGGAGGTGTGTGCCTTCCTGGAAGGAGGACGTCGGCCTGTGTGACCTGCATCCTGTAAGCAGGGGCCTGGACGAAAGGTTAGGTGTGGATTCAGTCCAGGCCCCACTGCCAGGTAGCTCTGTCACCCTGGGCGGGCTGCTGTCCCTCTCTGAGCCTCTGTTTCCTTGTCTGTCATTGGGGTTCACACCACCTGCCCTAGCAAGAAATAAGGCAAGGACTGGGTGAGCCCTGTGGGATTTAAGTCGGGTCCTGGGTGAGACCAGGCTGGGAGGGGCTCTGCTGGCATGAGCTGTCAGAGGAGGTCTGATGGGATTTCTGTCCACAGGGCTCAGGGGAACCTATGATGTGATGGCAACGGGGCTGGTGTGGAGGTGGCTGGAGAGGGGACCAGGGTGGGCCGTCTCCCCGGGTCTGGGTCTGCTGACAGGGCACGGGGCACAGAACCCTTCTGTAAAGCTGGTGAAGATGCCCAGATTCGTGGTGGTGGCATTCACAGCTGCCCAAATGTTGCCAGGAGTAACACAGGCCCCACCAAAAGCATGCAGAACACCCTGTTTTAAGGAGGGTCACCCTGGGTGCATGCACACACACCCACCCTCTGAATGTAGATCCTGCAACGGGACACCCGATTCTTTGTCAAAGTCAAGGCCTCTACAACCTGCTACTGCTTGTTCTGTGCCAAGCACTGCTCCCCCTTCCAGCCAGGCTGGTGTCTGCGTCCACATGCCGCTCAGGCTCTTTCCTGCCCTGGACCAGAATCCTGTTCCTCCACCATACACACCGAATCTCCACTCTGACACTCCTGGCACAGTCTTTCCAGGCAGGGCTCCGAGGCCACATACACACCCTCCTAGAGTGGCTTACAAGCAAAATGCTCCACGGAGAGGCATGCGGCCCATTGCTGAGGACCATGGGGCAAAGCAGGCCAACCAGGGCCAAAGCCTTACAAAGACAAGCACGCAGCTAACCCTCTTGAAGCCTCAGCTCCAGCCTCAGGAAAGTGGGGATCCCAACAGCATTCTCTTGGGGTAGTGGGGATGGCATATAAAGCACAGGACTCGAACACCTGAGGTGAATGAGACTTCAGACACTTGAAGGACTGTTAATTCTGAGAGACCCCGGGTAGGAGTTGAGGTCTGGTGACTGCAGACGAACTAGACTAGACCCAGCTCAGGGGCCAAGAGCCTTCACTGCCCTAGAAGTACAATGGAAGCAGAGGTGAGACAGGGTGCAGGCTCAGCTCCAAGGCTTAGGAAACAGCCAGGAAGGACTGAGCACCTGGCCTGAACACGTGAGCCCTTCCTGATGGGGCCTGGTCCCTGGAAACCTGTCACAAGGTGGACGTGCACTGCAGGGACTGCAGTTCTGGTCAAGGGACTGAAGCGAAGCCTTACAGGAGCAAGGGTGAGGCTCCCACTGCCTGCCAAGCAACGGACATTTATTTAGGGGAAGGATGAACAAGGAGCTGGCGCTTGGCAGGCTGCTTATTTTGGCCCATGCGATGGGGAAGAGGCGGCGGGGGACAGGCCTGGAGGTGGCCTGAGCCCCAGGTGGCAGGCCTCCATCCCTGGCTCTGAGACATGCCCATTTGGACGGTCCCCACTGACCGTTAGGGCAGGCGCTCCTGCTGCCAGGACACGGGAGGTTTGGATGGAAGTCATTAGGAGCAGGCAGCTGGGAACGAGGGGTGCCTCACACTCGCTGGGCTCTGGCAGTCTGCTCTGGGGAATACCTGAGTCCACAGACAGGCTGCCCAGGCCAGTGCTGGCCTGGGGGCAGGCTCCTTGAAACACAACTAGGAAGACCCAGAAAAGCCACACTGGCCCAGAGTCAATCAGAGAGGCTGATGGTGCAGGGGCTGGAGCCACCCCTTGGAGACTGCAGCACCGAGCAGTGACTCACAGGCCTGCGCTCCGCATCTGCGCCCTGAGCTAGACTAACAGACACCGGAGCAGAGGCCTCTGAGTAGAACGGCACAGGCCCAGAAGCTGTGTGCACACAGCCCCTCGGGGCTGGCCCTGCGCAGGGAGCACAGCGGGGTGGGGAAGGCAAAGGCAGGTCTCTGTGGGGTCCCCCAGAGGAACCTAAGGTGTCAGGAGTCTAGTCCCAAGACTCTTCTTCACAGTCTCTGCCCCAATGGTGCCAAATTCTGAGATCCACACCCCAAGGGGATTTCCCCATTAATTTTAGCCCCACATGGGGGCCAGCAGGGGCAGATCTGGGATAGGAGGGGAACCTGTGGGTCGGACTGAGAGAGAAGGGGCTTAGCAAGATCCAGCCCTCTTCAGGGGTTCTGATGATTTTAGGGAGAAGAGTGAGAAAGCTGTCTCCAAGAGGAGGGGGACTCATTCCTGGGCCAGGGATGGGGATCCCAGGGTCAGCCAACTCCCCGAACCTGCTTCATTACCCATCACCCCGCAGCCTGCAGGCCCTCACCTTCCCCAGTCTTGGAGGTGTTGATGTCTGAGTCATCTCGAGTACCATTCTGGGCCTCCAGGTAGGTGGCAGGGACCCAGCCCTGCTCCTCAGAGGTGCTCACGAACCACCAGCCTGCAGAGGGGACGAGAGAGAATAGAACCATGAGAACCCAGGAGGATGGGAGAGGAGGCGGCGGCCTAGATGAGGAGGGGAAGGCGTAGAGCCTGTCAGCCCGGAAGCCCGGCAAATGCTTGGCTCACATCCAGCCTCAAGGAGCCTGCACTTGCCTAAGAAGGAAGAGCCAGGCCAACCCACTCCCTGTGAAGAGGGCCTGATGGGCTGCGATGCATACTTCCACGAATGTTTGATGAAAAAATTTAAAAACAGAAACAATAATACATTCAATGTACGAAAGCCACCTTGTCGGAAAGACCACACACAGCCCATTTAGGGCCTGTGAGTTAGGACCACTCATGTGCCCGGAGTCAGGTGCTTTCTCTTCAAAGGCATCCAGGGATACATGCCTCACGGATGCCTCCCGCGGCCACTGTCCCCTTTCCCCATCACGGGTCAGCGGCATTCCCACATCTGCGCTACTCGCAGCTGCCCTTAAGTGTGTTGACATTTCAATCACAGTAAGTGGGCATTGCGCCCTGGAGTGACCCTTGACGGTCATGGCCGAATGATAAGGGCTTGTTCATTCTCTTTTCATTCATTGGTTCATTCATTCATCATTCAAACAAACGTTGATTGAGCAAAGCAATCTAAGCACCCAGGTCTTACAAGTCTTCTAAATGCCTTCATCCCTTCCTAGTGGGTTCTCTTCACAGGGTCCTGTCTTCACCCCCATCCCATTCTGATCCTTCTCTGTCCCCAAAGCAATCTGGCACCAGTTCTTTCCTGCCCATGACAGAGCTCACCAATTCTAAACCTGTACCATTCTTTGTCAGGAGACCCAGGGCTTCACCTGGGCACCACTAAGGTCCAAGGAGGGGCACCTTGGGGGCTTCCCAGGTGTTCCCAGCTGGGCTTAGCCCTGGCAGGTGCAGGAGGCTGCCTGAGGGCTGCTAGGACGCCAGCGGAGAGGGACAGAGGAAAACACTGCCCAGGGCTCAGAACCCAGGGTCATCTCCTAGGTCTTTAGCTAGGACCTCACTGCCCTGAGTGACAGGTCTGGGACAGTGAACAGCCTGCGATCTAGTCCTGAGTGCCCCCTACACCCACCCTTTCCAGGGATTCAATTGTTTGCAGCTCTGCAAAGCCCTTGAAACATGGGGGCATCTGCATGACACCGTAATGATGGATACACACCACCGTATGTTGGTTCACACCCATGGAGGTGCAGCCCAAGTGACCCCGGAGGTAAACCTAACCTGGGTGGTTAGGGTGTGTCAATCCATGTTCATCAGTAGTAACAATGCACCACACTGATGGGAATGTGGATGCTGGGGGGGCGGTCTCTGCATGAGTGAGGACATGTAGCTCTGTACCTTATGCTCGATTTTGCTGTGAACCCGAAAGTGCTCTAAAACACCAAAGTAAAAAGATAAAAAGAAAAAGAAAAAAATCCCTAGATGAGGGGCTTGGACTCCAGAGGCCCAGGCCTATTTGGCACAGGGCCTTAGCTGCATCACCACCCTCTGGAACCTGAGGTAGATGCCTCCCTCCCCTCTCTGCCAGATTCAGGTCAATTCTCTTGTCTTCCCCATGTGGGGTACGTGGGGGCCACCTTCATTATACCCACCACCACTTGCACATTCTGGGCCTACCAGTCATGGAGCCATGGAGAGGGCAGCCTAGGTCAGCCTGGCCATACTCTGAGGCCCAGGCTACCACAGTGTGGCTGCAGCTCAATTTCCAAGGAAGCCGGAAGGCATGGACTTTGCAGGGATCTCTGCCTGGTGTGTCCTCCCCCCTTCTCTCAGCCTCTGGGGGAGCACTTTCAGGAACTCCCAGTTTCTCCCAAGAAGCATCAGCCTGAGCCCCAGGTGTTCTTCTGCAGAGCCCAAGAGGAGGTCCCAGAACAGGCAGAGACTTGCTGGGGGGCCAAATGGTGGCTAAGGTGCCCAATGGGCAGGGTGGCATGACTCTGTGCACCTCACACTGCCCAGGTGCCCCACAGATGTGCCAGGGCAATCTCTAGGTCCTTCCCACCTCAAAGTCTTTGCTGCACCAGAAACTTCTGGGGAGCCTGGGAGCCCGCATTATCAGCTGACTGTGAACATCTCCCCACCCCAGGGCAGCAACTTAGGATCCCACGCTGGCCCCAAGACTTGGGGCTGAGACCCTCATCATCCTCAAGGCCTGGTGGTCCCCACCAACCTTGTTTGAAAACACTGGCCTGGGCTCCTTCCACTCCAGCTTTAAAATGTGCAGAGCTGGGCTGTGTGCCCTTAAGCCTCCTGTCACTTGTTACTGGCTTGGCTGTGGGCACCTTCACTGAGCCAAGATGGACAGGCTCGAACACTGCCCAGGTGGACACGGGCACACATGGGCAGAAGTGTCCGCCCCAGCTCCACGCAGACCTCCTGGGCGCTTTGGCATGTGTCTCACAGTCAGGCCTCTGGGGGAGGCCACCCCAAGGCTGCACCCACCCAGGGCTGCTGACAGGCCCATGCCAGATGCCAGCAGCTCAGACGTCAGTTGCTGCAACTGGGGCTCCTGACCAAAGTCACTGCTACTCCAGTGAGGAACACCTCGAGCCTGAGCCCTGGGGCATGGTCCAGCTGGCCAGAGAACTCAGGCATCACCCAGCCCCCTGGGCCTGCCAGGCTCACCTCCAGTGCACGGGGGGTCCTCTTTCCTGCGGAGGCTGAGAGGGTGTGGGTGTGCGGGGATGGGGAGTGTGGGCACGGCTATGTATTCCTGAGGACGTGGGAGGTGGCTTATGCCCGTGTACATATCCACACAGGCCTGGAACAGAGGTGTGTCTGTGCATTTATTATATGTGATGATGATGGCCAGACACTGAGAAGAGCGCTCAGGACCAGCACTGGTTTTACATGCAACACTGTATTTAATCTTTAAGAATCTTGTGAACTAAGTGTCACTGTCGTCATCATCCCCATTTTACAGATAAGGAAACTAAGACGGAGACAGATGACAATTAGGAAGAGGCAGCCCTGGACTTTCCACGCAAGCAGTCCGGCTGCAGGGCCCGGAGTCTTAACCAGCACAGAAGTGGATAAAGTATGCATCTGCTGTGTGCATGAGGGTAAGGCAGTTCCTTGAGAATGTATGTCCTGGAACGCTGATACTGTATACATGTGCCTGTCTGTGAGTGGGCCTGTCCACGGCGCTGGGCACGTGCTGTGTGTGTGTGCCATAAGCAGAGATGCAGGGCTGTGTGAACCTCAGTGTGCATGTGTGTATGTGGGTGAGGGCCCTCTGGGGGTGGAGGAGAAAAGTTAGGAATCTGCAGGGAGAACAATTCAAATTCAGGCCCTGGCTCACTACTTCCTAGCTGTGTGATTATGGACAAATTACTAAACTTCTCTGAGCCTCAGTCTCCCCTGTCTGGTAAGGGAGTAATTATTGAAGCTGGCCATGTGGAAGTGAATAAAGAAGATACCAGTAGCTTTGCTTGGGGCCTAGCACAGAGTAGGAGCTCAGAAACCTTGCACTACTATCGGTGTGGTGGTAGCTGGTACTCTCCTGGACCTTAAGAGTCAGCACCCATGGGTGGCCAGCTGGTGTCTGTGCCTGAGGCTGGTTTCAGGAGTACTCAGTGTAGCTCGGTGAGCTGGCCTGGGTGCACGCATGCCCCTGCAGTCCCTCTAACCTCTAGGGTGTGGGGCTGCCGTCAGGGACTCCAGGAGCCAGGAAGTCATTGCTTTTGCAGCATGGCTTGCTCTTTCCTCAGCTGATGTGTGACAGCAAAGCATGCTGGGAAATGGGGCTCAAGGGGAGATGTCCTGGGATTTCCCTCCTTGCCCAAGGTATCTCAGAGCCATCCTCAGCCTGGCTCCTGTCCTTCTGCTCAGACAGCTCCCCCAGGCAGAGGCCCTGCAGCCCCTCACTCCTGCCCTAATCTCCTACAGGAAGCCCTTCTGAAGTGACTTCCACCAAATCCAACAGGGTCCAGACGGTCAGCCCCATGACACACAGCTGCTTTCGCCCTCTGGGAACTAGTCCTGTGGAGACAGTAAGTACCATCCATGCCTACTCTTTCTCTAGGGCAGAAATGAGCTTGCAGAAAGCAGCCTGGCAGACGAGGAGACCGAGGAGGCCCAGAGCCTAAATTCTGGAGCCAAAGCCCTGAGTCTGAACCCCATCCATGCTACTTCCATGCTCTGTGGCCCCTGGAAAGTGGCTGAACCTTTCTGAGCCTTGGTGTTCGTTTGTTTTTTAATCCATAAGTTGGGGAGATTGCTTTCTACATTGCAGGCTAGCATGAGAATTGGGTGAGATAAATAACAGCGTGCGCATGCGGTCTGGCAGGCAGCAGACGCCCACTGCAGGAAAGCTGTGTGCTTTGCTGAATGAAGGACTGAAGTCCCAGGATGTGGGGGGCCAGGTGGGGCCAAGAGGATGAATGAATGACCCAGGTGGGTCTTGTGGGTGCCCAGAGACCAGCCTGAGCCACCTCTTTCACTTTCATGTCCCAAGGATGATGGGTCCAGATGCCAAGCTGGCCTCTGCTAGCCTTCCTCTTCCGGCCTGCCAGTCTCTGTTCTTGGGAAAGGCAGTTCAGCAAGGTTTACTAAAGGAGTTAGCTATGTGCTGGTGAGGGGCCACCCCTGTGCCCAGAGAGAGGTGGCTGCTTCCCGACTGGCGGCCAGACCTGGCTGGCCTTTTCCTGAGAAGTCACCCTGGTTTCTAGGTGGAAGGGGAGCATGCTCTTTTCTGGGGGGAGGGATCTGGTAGAGTGGGATGGTGGGGAAGCCTCAGGGGGCTGAGCCTGCTGGGAGATCCCTCAGCACAGCCCTGCACCCTGGACTGGCAGCCACACTCAAGCAGGTCTTCCCACCTGGGCTGCCTGTATGCTGAGATACCCCCCATCCCCACCCCAGGGCAGGAGAGGGGCTACCTTGTCTACTCCTTTGGCCAGGCAATGGTGGTAAGGGAACCCTGAGAGAAGGGCCTACACCGCTGGACATACGGGAGAAACCTTCATTGTGGGGTCTGGGCCTGGTTTTGGGGGTTAAGTCCTAGACCAGGGAAGTCATCAGGGAGAATCCCAAACTGGCCAACCCACCCAAAGCTGCCTCGTTCTGGCCTCTCCTCCTGTGAGGGCCATGTCTCTGCAGTGCCAGAAGAAGAATGTCATTCAGCCAGGCTGGCTGACGGGCTACAGCCCAGCCCTTTCCAGGAGGCAGAGGCCCAGAAAGAGCAGCAGCGTCACCTGTCACAACAGCCAGCTCTGCTCGCTGGGCCTCCAGAAGAACCCACTTCACAAGGGCCCAGGGACCAAGGGAAGAGAAGGCAATGCTGGGAGGCCTGGCCAGCAACCCCACCCCAGGTAGGGAAGAGAGACCCCGCAGCCCCAAGAGAAAAAAGCTCAGGCCCGGAAGCCAGACCCTCTCTGTCCAGGCTGAGCATAATCTCTGTTCTTTTGGCCGATGTCAAAGCCCTCTCAGATCCACTCTAATTAGGGCTTCCCCATGTGGACATAGGTGGAAGGATGGGAAGAGTAGAAATTGAGAGAGAGAGAGAAGAGGCAAGAGGAAGGAGAAAGAGGATGAATGACCTGGGTAATAGGCGGCGGTGGGGGGGGGGGGGGACCTCAGTCTCTCCAGGAGGGTGCTGAGCCTGGCCGAGGGTGGCAGGAAGTGACGGGTACTCCCAGGCCATTGCTGTCCCCAGGGTGACCAGGCCACAATGGCCTCCTTAATGAGAGAGGATAATGAGCTCATTAGGGCCAGAGGAGACCAGCTGCACACAATTATGACATGAATAAAGTCTTCTGAGGTCACAGCTCAGCCTAGGACAAAGAAGCTGGTGGGGGCGGAGGACCCTGCCCCCCATCCCTCTCAAATCCCGCCCCCCACTTTGTCCTTTGCGGTGCTGTCCTCCATGAAGCCTTCTCCGACTTCCTGCACCCTCCTGGCCCTGCTCGCCCCAGGATGCAGCCCACAGGCCCTTCTTAGTCCCTCCTCCAAAGAGAGACCTCAGTTCTATCCTGGCTGTAGCTTATACTACCTGGGTGGCCCTGGACAGTCACTGGCCCTCCTCAAGCCTCTGTCATACCTGTCACACGAGGACAGGAGGATCTGCCTACAGAGTTGCCTGGCATCAGGGACTATGGTGTTCTCAATAACCAAGTATTCACTGAGCCCACGGTTCATGCCAGGCAAGGGGACACCACAGAGGACACACAGGACTCAGGTGCCCTGTCCCCATTGCCCTGCAGGGGGAGCCGGCTTCCACCCACAGCCCTGGGCACTGACCCAGAGGGTAATGGGCAGGATGAGAGCCCCAGTCTGGAGTTTGGGAGAACTCAGCAGCCTTTAGGTGACTTCCCTGCCTCGCCTTTTCTTTCTCTCCAGGCCCTTCTCCACGTCTTCTGTGGAGAGCTGCTGTACGTCCAGGCCTCTGAGGAGGGCTTGGTGTCCAGGGGCGGGGTGGGGCGGGGGGCAGGGGGTTGGGGGAGAAGAGATGGAGCTAGGGCAAGTAGAGGTACAGTCCCAGGCCTCCAACATCTGCCTCCCTGCATGAGGTTTGCCTTGCCTTAGCTCAGGCTTTGCTCCTCGGGAGGCAATATGTCCAGCTATTCCCACATTCTTTCCTTGGAGCAGTCTGGAGGAGAGGATGGGGTGAGTATTTGTGAGCACCAGAGGGCAGAGGAGGGGAGACGCTGAGAGGAGGAAGGGGGCTGAAGGGGGCCTGGCCAGGTGCATGTCACCAGTGCTGCCCACCTGGCCCAAGGCTGGGCCCTAAGGGACCGCTTCCGCCTTGGACCCAGCCTGACCCTGTTCCTGTGACCTTGGGGCAGATCTGAGGCTTCTACCTGAGACGGCTCAGAGACACTGGAACTGCGGGCAGCCTGTGGCACACTGTGCCTTTAAGAACAACGAAAGGCGGCCCACCCTCAGCCAGGCCTCCCCTGGTCAGGAGGCTCTGTCACCGAGCTTCTTGCCAAGACACACTCCAGCTCACAGCATGTGGCCTCCATGGTCCAAAGCAAACAGGAGTGGGTGAGAGGCTCCCCCAGTCTGTCCTGATACACCCCCACAGTCCCCAACCTTCCTGCCTGACCCGTTCTTCTGGTCCCACCTCTGGCACCTGCCCTCCTCTCTGTTACTCACGGCCTCCCCTTCCTCCAGATGGGGCTCTCAGGCCACCAGGGCCCCAGAACCTCCCCTGGGCGCCTGAGGCCTGGATTCCAAGACCATTAGCACAGGCTGCTACGTCACAGTTTGGAAGGCTCTGTGGAGTCCATGGCATGAAGACAGCAAGAATGGGCTGCTGCTACCCCTCCCCCTCCCCTGCTCCGGCCTGCCCACCGCACTGGACAGGCCCAGAAGCCCAGTGCTGGGCCAGAGCAGGCTGAGGCCATGGGTGAGGCACCCAGGAGAAGGGGCATGTGATAAAACAACAGGTTGAAGAGAATTATGGTTTCAAGCAAGGGCGCTACAGCCAGGATGCCGGGGTTCATATCCCAGCTCTGCTACTTACTAGCTACACGAATTTGGGCAACAGCCTTAATTTCCTCACCTATAAAATGGACCTAGAGTAGTAACTACCTCACAGAGCGTTATGTGGGTAGGTAAGCTGACCCAAGAAAAGCGTTCATAATAGTGCCTGGCTCCTAGTGAGGAGCACCGAAGAGCTACTATTAAAGTTTGAGTGCGCACCACAGTCATTTTAAAGAAGGTAAAGAAGGGGCCAACACCCCGGTGCTGCTCAGTGACTGGTGCCAGGGCTGGATGAGCAGGTCTTAGGTGCCTGGAGTCTCAGGGAGACAGAGCCTCTTGGCGTCACTGTCATTCGGCCTTGACCTTGGAAGGTCTCTACTGCAAACTGTGGGCCTGCTTCTGTGCCCACCACAGGTGGGCATTGGGGGCAGGATGCAGTTGAGAATAAAAGATGGTGCGAGGCCTGTCAGGAAGTGCAGGGCAAGGGGACCTCAACGGCTGCAGACACAGTGGTTGTTGACGCGATGTTTGCTGAAGGAACTGCCAACATGGAAGATGAAACTGAGTGGTCAGGTCAGGGGAGAATTATCAGAGTAGAGACGGCCTGCACTGAACCTCAGCTCAAACCTGGAGGGGAGCGGGGCGGCGGGGGAGGACAATCTGGCGGGAGGGCCAGGACAGGTCGAGCGGTGGGAGCACATGTGGCTCGGCCCAGCAGTGCTCACGATGCTTCACGGTGGGGATATTTCCAGATGAAAGCAAGGGGGGCACTCACCTTCAGCGTCACTGTCCTCCACCTACCCCGTTAGAGAGTAGAGCACAGGGGCGTGAGCCTGTGGCCACAGGTTCCTTAACAGAAGGTGGCTCAGGAGGGAGAGAAGATGCAAAATGGTATTTTCAAACACGACTGTAGAAGATGCAAATGGTGGGTGAGATGTGGCTACACAGGGTAAGGCATGGGAAGATGGATGGGGTTGATGGGGGCAGGTGATGGGGCTTGTGAAAGAAGAACAGAGACAAGGAGGGGTGAGCCTCCAAGAAGCACATCAGGAAGGTCAAAGCCCCATAAAGCAGACCCCTGAGGTACAAAAGGGCATTTTCCCTGGTGTTCTGGGCAAAAGGAAGAGGTAAGTTGACAAACACCTCAAGGGCTGTGCTGTGAGGCCGACTCCAGGGGAAGGAGGTCTGCTGGACTCTGGTTCGGGGCTGGAGGCTTGCTCTCAGAAGGGGGTGGTCATGCTGGAATGTGCCTGTCGGGAGGGTGATGGCGAAGAGACCCAGAGCAGAGGCGGAGGAGGCATCGATGGGCCCCTCACAGGCTCTCATTGGCTGGCAGACCATGCAAAAAGGTCTGGGGAGCACCTGACAACGGCCTGCCGGGCCAGGAGGCACAGACAGGAGCAAGGCCAGAGGACACAGAACAGGCAGAGGTTCCAGCTTTCAAAGAAGGTAGATTCCAGAGTAGAGACCAGCAACCTCAATGCTGGTCCTGATCATGTGACACATGGGCTCCCTGGAAGAGGTTAGTCAGCAAGGCCTTGCTGGATAGAAAGACTACAGGAAGGAAGGGGCCAGGCCACACTGGATGCTGATAAGGAGCAAATGCTGGCAGTCTGGGATGTGCCCATGGCTGACCACACCCACAGAGGGCAGGACCACTTACTGGTTACAACCTAGAGCAGGGGTTCTACGGGGAACCAGCCTGGTGGGTGTTCTAATCAGTCCCAGGATGAAGACAGCGGTGCCATGAGGTGACTCCATCTCATTTAGCAAAAGTGATGCCAGGATCAGGGGCCAGAAGAGAAGGTTTGAATAGATGAAACAGCAGGTCAGACCCAACCACGAAAAGTAGCGAATGGGGAGACGAAAGGACGTGGCTTAGCACAGAGGTCTCATGCTCTACTGTCCAAATTTTCTGGAATGATTGGGGGTTGCCAAAATACCAGGTACCACTTGGGCATGTCCTGGGCAATCGGGTGGTATGGGTCACCCTACCCAGCAGCAAGGATGAGAGGGTTCCCGGAGTCTGGGGGACTGAAAGTCCAGTAAGTAGTCCCCAAGTCTATGAAGTTTAGGCTGCTTCAGGAAACGCCTGCACTGGGCGACTCACCCAAGGTACCTGGCTAAGAAGGGGCAGCCCAGGTCTGACTCCTGGTCTGGAGCCCAGGTCTGTCTCCTGGTACCACGTCCACACAGCTTCCCTGAAAAATGACTCCAGCTGCCTATACCTTTGCCGAAAGGGACCAACACCACCCATTATTAGGTCCCCAAATTTCCATTTGACCGAGGAGTCAGGAAACCAGTTCCTTCACCCACTTCTCCTCTGTCCCAAAGCAGACCCGATTCCCCCCACTTGCCCCCCCCTCTGAGGGCAGGGGGCTGGCAGGTGGTTTCAGGCCCCCTCTCCAGGCTGCCTATTCCTCACCCCTCTGAGCCAGCGAGGCAGGGAGAGGCAGTGGCACCCAGGCTGACACTTTTCTGGCACAGTTTGTTCCCCAAGAGCTTTGCCAGGAGAGAGTGACTTTGGATCAGCATTTCTCAAACCTCAGCTATTTCCACACCACGCACGACTTTTGCCATATCCTTCAACTATGTATGCTGTGGTTCCCATAGTAAATACATATTTAAACCAATCCACTTTTTTTCTTAACTTCAAGAAAATAATTTGTTTAGGAAACTCCAGATTGCCACCATGAATAAACAGCCAGGACCACCGGCCCCAACCATAAAATTATAGAGAACAAAGCAATGGAGTCAATCTGAGCTGTGCAACGGAAGAGCCGTGCCTGTGGGCAGCTCCCTCTCTGCTGCAAAGGGAGGTTTATTAGACAGGGGTCAGAGATAGCTGACCATTAAACACATCAATCACAAGCCTTGGAAGGGAATGATAACAGGACAAACTTTGTTCACTGAATGTTGCGCAGGTATTTCATAGGGCTTCTCTGTGCCGTCCAAAGTCACCTGTGTACCACGGTGTTGCACGGGCTACGTTTTCAGGAAACCAGCCTTGGACTAGAGTGATACTTGGCCATTCAAAGTGGGTAAAGAAAGAGGCTGAAGTGTCCTAGTTAGTGAGACGACAACACGGAATAGCACACGCTAGCCAGGCTGTGACAAGAAATCAAAGAGGGGAGCGCCCAGCATCGTGTCTGGTGCCTTATACTTCCAGCCTGGAGAGGAGAGCAGAGGGGCCCCTCCGTAGCTGTGGCCAGTCGTTTGAAATACACAGTGCTGACCTTTCCCTTTTAACTAGCTTACTCCATCCAGTGCCTAAGAAGTGTACGTGTATGGGTTTGCTATATTTTTTCCTGTTTCTTTCTTTGCTAAAAACAGAGACTTCTTGGCCCCGGAATCAAGTTGGTTGCAACAGAAAGCCTTAGGCTGACAACCGTCCCCTCCCATCCAGCTGAGTTCAGCCCCTCTTCAATTGGGGCAAAAATAAAACAGGGGCAATTTCAACTTTAAAGACCATCTCCATAAACAAAACAAACCCACCCCACAATTTGTCCAGGGCATTCCTCCCTCCAAACCCTCCTTATTTAATTCCTGGGGAATTTTAAATAGAGGCCTTGCAAAATCCGGCACCGCCTGACGTCAGCGGCCCTCTGACAGCGTGGATTCTTCCAGGCGGTGTGGGGAGCAGCCGCCACGGCTGCTGATGCTTTTCCAGGCTCCTTTCCCACTTGGAATTTGGGAGTCACTGGCGTCAGCCTAGGCGACTATGGGAGCAGGGTCACCTGGAATGTCCTGTTACCATGTTTCCCAAACCCGAGGCATTATAGAGTACCAGATATCCCGCCAAGCTACCTAACGAGCACCCGCACTAGTGCTTTTATTTTTATTTTTACTTAAAGATTTTGTTTATTTATTTTTTAGGCAGAGGGGAAGGGAGGGAGAAAGAGAGGGAAACATCAATGTGTGGTTGCCTCTTGCACGCCCCCTACTGGGACCTGGCCTGCAACCCAGGCATGTACCCTGACGGAATTGAACCAGTGACCCTTTGGTTCACAGGCTGGCACTCAATCCACTGAGCCACACTGGCCAGGGTCTAGTGTTTTTATTTTTAAAAAAATCTTAAATACCTTAGTATTTCAAAAAGACACTTTCCTATGCTACACTAAATGGAAAACCAGTATCTTTTGCCATAAATAGAAGATAACTAGAAAAATACACAAGCTGAAACAATGCTGTGCACTTCTGACAGGGCAGTAAGGCAAAATTCTAGCAAGACACAATGGCTGGGGCCAGATTTTCTCTAGGTCAAACAAACAAAAAAATCAGCAAGTGTTAATAACACAAAAGCCCCAAGTGGAGACTTTCTTCATGACCCAGCCTGCATTGAAAGAGAATTAAAAGGAAATAACCTCATGATGGGATTCAAGGCCATTTAATGCTGTGCCCACCACACATTTGCATGACCCACTCGATGGGAAACACTGATCTTGCAGAAAGAGCCTTGGGTTAACAACGTGCACGCAGCCCCAGAGTGCAAACCCAAGCTTGTCACTAGCGAGCTTTGAGGTCTCGTGCACACCACTTACCCTTCTGAAACTGGGTTTCTTCTGAAAAATGGAAACAAAGCCACCTGCCCTACTTGTCCCTATAGAATTACTCTAAGATAGGAGATGGGGAAAATGCTTTGAAAAGTCTCTGGGTTACAGGTAGACGGAGCTGGACGGACTATTGTTCTGAGCAATTTCGGAAACCTGATGGGCTCCTAACTTCCCCTGTGTGCAACCTGCTGCCCAGCCTGGATGGCAGCCCATCCCTGTGTTATAGAGAAAAAAAATGGGTATGCCACTTGACAGCTCTTGGTTAACTTTCCCAATAGCCACCTGGGTTTCAAAATATTATCCCCATTGGACAGATATCGAAAGTGAGGTACAAAATGGCCACGTCCTGGCTACTCAGTTGCAGAGTGGGATTTGAACACAACTTTTTATGGGGTCTTGGGTGGGGGGATGCCCTTCATCTTGCTTTTTGCCCACAAGAGCAGGGCTCAGAAGCCCCCAAATATGATAGACTCTCAGGTCCATCAAGGTGTCCCAGCCTCATCTTTCAAAGCCACCAGCTTTGCAAAGTTCCCATGACTTCCCGCAGCTGGGGTTCTGCTCTCCTGCCCTGTGCTTCCCCAGCACCCTGACCTCAGGTTTGGCTTAGCTGTTGCCCCCACCTGATCAGGAGCTCTCTGAGGACAAAGGTCAAATCTTGCTCACCTTGGCATCTTGTCCAGCCCCCTGCCTGGCTCAGTGTACTGGATAAAGAAGAGGCTCAGTGAGTAGCTGTTGAAAATGAAATGCACAGACTGAAGAGCACAAGCCTTCCTCCTCCTACCCTGGCTTCTCCATCCACCCCACAGTCCCTCCTGCCTCAGTATCTCGAGTCCAGTTCCAGGGGTCAGTGTGGGGTCAGTGCTGGGCATGGCCTCCGACTCCTGCCTCTCTGGCCCCGGGCACCTGCCCTGCTAGAATCCAGGGCAGCTATTTAGCCCTTGGGCAGAGTTCCCCACTCCAGATCCCCAGGTGCTGGAGGCACCTCTGACTCACAGCTCACCTAGTGGGATTTGTGCACAGGTACCAGAGGCCTGGACAGTTTTATTGCTTATTGCATAACTTTTGGGAGATCATCCAGGAAGCTGACACTCCCATCCGCCAGCTCTCTCAGTCTGCTCCTGCACCTGACCATTTTCATGTGGGCCTCTCCCTTCACAGGAATGGAATGCCCAAGCTCAGGGAGGTCCCCCAGGCCAAACCCCAGGGACAAGCCCGCACCCTGGGTGGGGCACTTGGAGGAATGCAGAGGGACAGGTGGCCCCTCCCCAAGCTCATTCAAAGTAGCCTTACCAGCCCTGGGCCTCCAAAGGGGCCAGGTGCCCTGGCTCTGGAGCTCTGGACCCATGGACAGCCCTAGGACCTGCTGCCCCCAAATCCCCCAGGGTGGGTGGGGGGAGCACTACACCCAAAACAGCTTCCCCACCATGGTGCCCCACTCAGGGCCTAGAGACCTGCGGAGGATGGTCCAGGAGCAGCAGAGCCTGCAAGGAGGGACGCTCTGGGCCTCAGCTTTCTCATCTGTAAAATGGACGCCATACTGCTTGTGCCTTACAGGGCAGTGGTGGTGATTACAGGGAAAATGGGGCGTGGCTTGCTGTCTGATACATCCTTCCTTGCCTTTCCCATTGTTTCTAGTATTAAAAGTCTCTGGAAAATAGCTAATGGGCCTAACTTGAGTCCTGACTACTCTGGCCCTGAAATAACCATTCTGAAGCCCCTGCTGGGTTGTGGTGGTTTAGGCACAGGCTCTCTCTCTGAGCTTTTCCTCCCCTGTTTCCCCTTCTGTGTCTCCTGCCTCTGGACACCATCTTGTCTTCCTAGTTCCTGCCTGCTGATCTAGTACAGATCCCATCCCAGTCCACGGAGGAAAGGCCACACTCAGACCAGATCCAGAGACCTCATTCTAGACTTGCCACAGTTACAGTAAGGGGTCAGGCAGTGTGACTGACACTCATGAACACCAATCAGTGATAGAGCTCTTTCTATCTCTACCTTATCAATCTCTGGTGCCTAGCATTCCCAAGACCCAAAGAAAAGGGGTCTGCAGAGAGTCAACACCCTGGCTCAAAACACATCGTCAGCCACCGTCAGGTCAGAAGCAGGTAACTGCCTACTTCCTCATGAGGCTGTCAGATCCACAACATGGAGGTCAAGTCTTCCGTTTTTGGCTCTGCGTCCCGGTGCCTGGCACACAGTAGGAGATAAAAGGTGGGGACCGAATGAATGCCTGATCTCCAGCTCCTGAGTACACACGCACCTGTGTGCTTGGTTTGGTTTCCCCCACTCCGAACAAGGCCTAGCCTTTGATCCACACCCACTAGGATCAGCAGGATGATCCTGGTAGCTGAGGGCAGAGAGATGGGGTAGGAAGCTGGGAAGTCACTGATCTTCCTGCCCTCCAATACCCTCCTCATGCCCCCCCATGGGACCATCCCAGCATGGCTCAGCCCTTGGGAGGAGACACTCCATTCTAGAAGTGGTTCTAAGGTGGGGAGGCCTGAAGAGAGTAAGACAACAGACGTCTGGGAGTCGAGGTGGGCCATGACAGGCCCAGGGCACCCCAGTTGTGCTCCAGGCAGGCCGTAACTTTGCTCCCCAAGAAGTGAGCAATATTGCCATTGGTTCCCCAGCTCTGGGCTGTCCATTAGATGCGTCTCCATCCCCACTCTGTCCTGGTCTCTGGATCAGAGTTCCATCCAGGCTCTGACTCCACCCAGGGGCCCCCAACCCTGAAATCACTTCTAGAATGAAGTTTCTCCTCCATGGGCCCTGAGGTGGTGAGTTGGCCCCATAGGGGCTGAGAGATGGGGTTATGGAAGGCAGGCTAGGCCTTGGGGTCCAGAATCCTCCTCCCAGCTGCCCCATCGGCGCTGACAAGTCGCTCTGGCCCCATCAAAAGTGGAAGCTCTTTAAGTCCAAAGAGGTGGGTGAACTTGTATCTGGCTGTGTAGTGAGGCCGGGGCACAGGGATGGGCTCAGAAGCAGAAGATAGGGTTAAACACTCATCAGGGAGGCACTGGGACACAAGCTCTGGATGTCCACTCCCCCCATGCAAAGCCCTGATGATGAGGCCAACGTCCTTCCCCTCCTCCAAGGAACAGTTAAAAATCCTGCTTTGCTGGCAAGGAGAGCGTTTGCCAGCCCTGGCCCCGCTCCTGTTGCCGATGCCGGGGGAAGTGCGCCCCTGACGGTGTCAGTGCTCTGGGGAGCAGTGCTACTCATACCCAAGCATGAGGGAGTTGATCCGATGCCCGCCTGCAGGTGCGGGTTGAGGTGGAGGACAGGGGTGAGAAGTCGAGCTCCCAAGGCTGTGTTGGGGCGAAGAGAGGTGAGAGACCCACGATTTTTTCATTTGCAAGGGCGGTCAGGCTGCTCCAATGTGCTGAGCTAGTGTCAGTATATCCCCGCTTGACCTATCCCCCACTCCCACCGCCCCCCCCCCCAAGTTCTAAGTACACGGCAAACACACACACAAAAGTGCCAGCTGAAATATGCAGAAGGGTCAGGAGGACACTTGGTTGGTGGGCAAGATGGAGGTGAGGAGGCCCCAGGAAGACATGAAAGACTCTGGGAAAACTGGCTTCTCCCGTTTACCCCAAGGAAGAATGTGGACAGCAAATAGGCCAGGCAACACCGCCTCCCAACAATCCCAGTGGATGTTGATGGAACCCTCCTGTTTGGGGCCTTTGAGACCCTTTGCTGGCTTGAGTTTTGGCCTCTCTTTAAGCCCCAGATCTATTGCTTTCACAGATCTTATTGAACTTGAGAAGGATAGAGGAGGAGGGGCAAGGGAAACTGCATTCTTCCTCAGCAAAGCCAAGAGGCTAAAGTAATACTTCTGGTTGAAACTGATCTCGGCCTGTTTGTGATTACGGCCCCTTGCTTGCTTTCTGGCAGGATATCCCTGGAACCCCGCAGCACCGCTCACAGGGAGAGACACCCTTGCTCACTCGGACAGTCTTGTCCTCGTCTGACATGACCAAAGATGTCCGTCAGCCTCTCTGCTTTCAGCAGTTTTCCAGGGCAACTCTTCAAAACATTACTTTATTTAAAAAAGGGGGGAACCAGCCACCCCCAACCCCTACCATGAAATTCCAGAACACTAATCATATTCCTTCTGTTACCAGCACCATCCTGGACAACACAGCAGCACAAGTAGTCCCATTGGCTGATGCAAATTGAAGGAGAAAGGAAGGCTGGGGATTGGACTATCTTCCTCTTTTGCCTACTCCCCTCCCTTCTATTAGGGGTGAACACACACACACACACACACACACACACACACACACACCCCACACCCCCCCTTTTGCTGCCATAGCCCAGAAGTGGCTTAGCAAAGCTCAAGACTATTTCTCAGCTGCTCTTTCTCCGGAAATTTAATCTGCAAAGCATTTGGCCTCACAAAACCCATTCCAAAGGTGTCCAGGAGCCCATGAGCCCTGTGATCATCATTACAAACCCAGGGATGTTTGTAGTCAGTGACCCATTTGGCTGCTCAGGAGAGCCGGCTGCAGGC
Source organism: Anoura caudifer (assembly GCA_004027475.1). NCBI lineage: Eukaryota > Metazoa > Chordata > Mammalia > Chiroptera > Phyllostomidae > Anoura > Anoura caudifer. Next base: position 874 of record PVKU01011006.1, on the reverse strand, counting down.
TTGCCAACATGGTCAAACTCCCCTTGCCTGCGCTCTCTGAGCTGAAAGTAGCTTTTTCTCAGAGCCCCAGAGGTGAGAGGGGATCTTAGGAGCCCCAGAACCACAATGATGAAAGGCCTGCTTCTTACCTGGCCAAAAACAAGAGGCACGAGAGAGCTCGGTATCTGAAGAGCAGCCACGGCCCTTCTCTTCACCGCTATTCATGCCTCCGTTTCACAGGTGAGGAAAGCCGATGCTCAGAGAGGCAAAGTGGCTTTCCTAAGGTCACCTGGTTAGTGGGTGGCTGAGCCTAGAACCTTGATTGACCTAGATCCTCTTAAAATCCTGGCATTCCTTCCATGAGGGCACACTGTCACTCTGGCTGTTGAGATGATACCCTGAGCCCTGTGCCAGGTGGCAATCCCTCGGCCCAATGCCTTGAGCCAGAAGTGGGTGGCTGGAACCGGCAGAAAGCCTTCCAGAGCACAGGGAGGTCACTTGCCAGGCTGGGGAGAAGCCTGTAGGCCCTGCAGGCCCTGGTGCAGGACCGGAGACCCCAGGTTTTGCTGTGGGTGCATCCTGATGGCAGTAGCTCAAAATCCTGCCACCATCAAAAGATGGGGGGCGGCCTCAATGAGTGGAAAGAAGGCTGCAGCCTTGACAGGGCATCCATTAGAAGAAGTACAGACAGTCCTCTCTCCTGCCACCCAAGATGTGGAAGGGAAAGAAAGCTAAGGGAAGAAGGTAGCGCCAGCCCATGCTGTCGTGAAGAAGCAGGAGGCCAAGAAGCTGGTGAATCCCCTGTTTGAGAAGAGGCCCAAGAATTCTGGCATCGGACAGGACATCCAGCCCAAAATGGACCTCACCTGCTTTGTCAAATGGCCCCGCTACATTC